>DWUN01004664.1:0-10544 GCA_018249975.1 Passova gellias | reverse complement strand
CGCCGGCACTGCTGTCGAGCAGTGAACGCACGTCGCGACGCGTACTTCACGTGTGCGATCATCGAGTCTGTGGGGTACCCATTTGTGAAGCTTTTTTACCTTGCCAATTTGACCCAAACGGACCAATACTATATTGACGCTAACGTCGAAAGCTGCTGCTAATTCGGCCGCAGATTGAGTTGCATCGGCTTCCACGATCGCCTTTAATTGGTCATTGTCGACCTAAGTTTTCGGACGACCACGGGGTTCACTTTTCAAGACAACATTACCAGAACTGAAGCGGGCAAACCAATAACGGGTGGTGCGTTCATTTGTAGTGTTCGCTCCGTAAACGTCGTCGATGTTGCGTGCCGCTTTGCTGCCCCGACGGTACTCATACTCCATAATTACTGGAATTTTTAACGTATCCGTGATGACAAAAAACATTCGAATGTGTTGAAAACAAAACACTAATTAAGAAAACAAACGACGATTTTAGAAAAAAACATTCCATATTTAAAAAACAAAATTAATGGGCAATTAGAATTATCGGCCAACAAAAAATATTTTGATTGGAAATGGCCAGTATGGTAGAACGTCAATTTCAAAGGTAAAGACCTATTTATAATTAACAATACTAACCGAATTAAAAGACTCAAATGTATGATAAGGATTAAATTTATTATTAATATTTTATCGTCCGTGATGACCACCGCCACTACCAGCGCCGCCACCGCCCTGTCCGCAACCGCCATTTCAAGAACTATCCATAGAAGAAGCCGGCACCATCCAAGAAGAAGCCAGCACGACGAAAATTCGTTTCCTACATAGTAGCGAACAGACTAAGTCAATATCAATACATGTAGAGCACATCCGCTTTTAAAAACATTTGCAAAATATGTTTTAATAAAATGACGAGGTTATCTCACACAGTCGTGCTGTGGAGGGAGAATGGACGACCGTTGAGCGTTAAACAAACATTAAAATGGTATTTAAATTGTACATTCGATAATAGTACATTTAGATAACAGCTTGCCGGTGTATCTATAAGCGTAAAGACAACCACCAAACGGACAATTCCATCATTAGCGATGTTACCGGCCCACGAATTCATCGTCGGCCATTTTCTGGTCACAGTCAGATGGGTTTCCGCTAAGAATGACGAGATGCCGCTATCGTCCTCTTATATCGTATTAGCATTTTGAAAATAAACTTACTACCAACGCTGAGTTCTTTATTATGTTGCAGTTTAATCAATTTATTAATTAAGCACCTCCGTTATGACTTACGGTCGATGTTTTTCCAACGCAGTATTTCTCTATCGGTGTCAGCATACATACTTTGGAACCACCCTGCAATTTGAGTTTTTCAATTACTGTCTGTGTTACCGGCCCTGTCGTCGACGTGCGTTATTGTTCCTTGCCAATTAAGACAATTAAAAAATATGAGTGAAATGGACACAGAGGGATTGGAAAAAGATAATCACACGGTTTGTCAAGAAGTCATTAGGGATTTCATAATCCACAAATTATTTATCAATAAAGCAAAAGAAACCTGTAGGTAAAATAAGCAATCATGTGTACCGATCGAAGTTCTTGGAGCTGTATATATAAGAGACTAGCTGACCTGGCGAACGTTGTTCTGCCATATAAATTATTTTTTATTGCCGCTCCTCTCCTATGCATCGTAGCGTGTTGTTATATAGCCTTAAGCCTTCCTCGATAAATGAGCTATCCAACACTGAAAGAATTTTTCAAATCGGACCAATATTTCCTGCGATTAGCGCGTTAAAACAATCAAACAAACTCTTCAGCTTTATATTATTTGTATAGATACCTATGAGTAGGTACATATACGTATCTGGTTAGGCTGATAATCTAAAACATTTATTGAAATTTTGTTATTCCAAAGAATTAAGCGACACAAAAGGTATTTTTAGTTCTAAAAGCATTCTCTATTGACCTTTAGGTCACGCAGATAGCATCGGAGGTGGTGTGACAAGGAATATATTAATAGTAATAAGAAAAAAATACAGCAGCAATATAGTTGGAATAATAAATGATACTAGCTAACAAAGAAAAGTGATAAATAACAGTTACATGGTTATAAACTAGTCAAATAAATACTTTTCAACGTAGCCAGTGATTTTCTTTTGAGGAATCTGCTTATTACATGCTATTCTCAATTGGTCTGGAACGGCAATAAGCGTATTTTTATACGTTCAACCGAGCAAACCGGCAGACGAGCAACCAGTTGGCAACTGATCACCGACGCCTATGGACATGTTCAGGACATAATTCTTTCTTTCTCTTTCCAGAGCGTGAACAACAAATGAATAAGACCAGATTGGTAAGGCGGAATAGACTACAGAAGTGAAATAAACGATTGCAACGAACGCTTGGGGTGATCGCTTAGATACTGACACTTATATTTCAGGTAGCCTAAAGAGTAAGGGTCGCAGAGAATTATTTGAAGATAATTATTATACCTATATTGCCTGCCTGTGCTCACGACTAGCGAGTCATTTGAACCAGAGACGATAGGACGAAATGTGATCAAATTAGCGTCAGCAGTAGATACATTGAACAGAATCGTTAGCGAGGCGTCTATTTTGTTTAGAAGTTTCTCCCTAATGCTTAAGAAACATTCATCATCTATGATCTGGAAAATGAGACTTCCTGCTCAAGTAAGACTTTTAATTTTGAAGGGGAAAATAAATTAATATATCGGATAGTAATCCAACATAGGAATTTATTACGTTAACATTCAAATCTAATGTAGACATTCAAAGAACTTAAACAATATAATTAACGGATTACATAAGCTGTTTACAATTATACTTTATGTATGTAGGTAAGCGGTAACGTTATGTCGTGAATGCTATGCGCTTGTAATTTATAATAAACAATATGTTTTTGTTGGCAGTAATAGTAATGGTGGTTATCGCAAGTATTTTCGTTGGTTGAAAAAAAATCTTAAAATCAAAAAACAACAAAAGGTAAATTTTGCCGTTTGTTTTGTACGTAGTATCAACGAATTATAGATAATTATTCAATTTAAGTCATTATTTATTATACTCACATATAACTGGTACGTAAATATGTAACCCAGTTTATGTGTATCAATTATTAATAATAGCCTTTTAAACGTTCGTCCCATTGTCTTAGACAGATAACAATGTAGATAGGATTATAAACTTAATAACATCACTCGAATAGATATTGTAGTTGGCTGAACAGTGGTTCGTAACTTTTTATTACATTATGCATTCAGTGGATTACGCCTTTAACGAGAGCGCAATAAATTTGATGACAAGCGAACACTTGAAATTCAAGCTTAAATCGGCTTTGAAGTGATTTATTCATATTAGATAACATACATTATTTATTATTATGCAGGTAGAACGGACTCGCATCTGTAACCGATCTCAAATATGACTGCGGTCCCGCCTATATGCGCATTTGAGATACCAAATCGCTGTTCAGGTTACTGAATACGTTATATTTATATCGTGTGCTTTTGACTACACCTTTTTCTACATCCTATACTTATATTGCAATGTCTATATTAATTACTAGCGTTTGCCCGCGACTTCGTCCGCGTGGAATAGTGACTTTGAGCGACATTTGGAGTATTTCAAAATAAATTATAGCTTATATATTGCCGTTGTAATAGCTGTATGACAAAAAAGTTCCATCCAAATCCGTCCAGTAGTTTTTGTGTGAAACCCGGACAATAGACAGACAGACAAAAAATACAAAATATTTTTTTTTGGTATGTGTTACGTATATGAACACCCCTAGGCGTATTTTTTAAAGTTTTTATTCAATGTACAGAAATGAATTCTTCTACATTTTTATTATATGTATTGATAACGTTTTTGTTGCAATTAAAAATAAGTTTTTAAATTATTTGCTCACCTATACCGATCTGCAAGTAGACTTTTTAAAAACAGAAACTACACAAAAACGAAACAAAAACAATATGGAAAAGCTTTGTGAATATTTTCATAACAAAAAGTTTTTGAAATTTGACAGGTGTAGTTACCGTTAGGCGGCGATTTTAAATCTTCGATAGCGCTGGCTCCGTGCTGGACTAATTTGCTCCTGAAATGGCAGTTGCAAAGAGAGGCTAACGTCCAGTTGTAACTGCGCCATTGTTCATTCGGATTATATTACAAACTATTGGACGTTTTATGACGTCCGTAGTGTCATATTTTACTAAACTTATGAAATGTCAATAGGACATAAATATTTATCGAGTTGATTATACGGTCACGTTGCAATTCACGCATCGTGGATGGCATTGTAGCAAAGCGCAAACATTGCGTTCATATCGTGTGATATAAGGTACGTGAGTACCTACCTAATACAGTCATTATTTGTCTTAGTGCCTGGGATGAACAGTTTAATATCTGACTAACCTTTTAGCAAAGTTTACAACATAAT
Organism: Passova gellias; assembly: GCA_018249975.1. Lineage (NCBI taxonomy): Eukaryota > Metazoa > Arthropoda > Insecta > Lepidoptera > Hesperiidae > Passova > Passova gellias. The sequence continues at coordinate 6,117 of DWUN01004664.1, read as the reverse complement.
AGGTTTCTTAACAATAAAAAAGATCCATTCTTTTACCTCCCACATGTGACTTGTTAGTAACTTCGAAATTGCCTTTACAAAGTTTCATAGAGCTGCTATAAAGGTTTTTTAATGTGGCATAATCCTTAATTAATCCTATCGTGGGGACGACATAGAGGAAGTACAGGCGTGCACCTCTAAGGACTCAGTTATGAACAGTGAAGGAGGGCAGGATAGACCCACCGATGATCCATCGATGACTATCTCCTAGCCCGAGAATCGTGCTCACCGAACTCTGTGAAAACAAAGGGCTTCTGTTTAGTTTAAAGGAATCTTAACATTATATCCTTTCGACTACCAGAGCACCGACACAGTCACAATAGGAGCAGCCCCCTTATTAGTATCTATTTCGGGCTGTGACCAAGGGTAACCCGGTGAAGTCCCTTCGTAGTACCTAGTCGTAAAGTTAGTTCATAAAGGCGTCCCAAGTACCCTTGTGAAACACCGTGCCTACATACTCCTCAGCATACGCTCATCCAATCTTAGTTACAACATGTACCTTTTGGAGAGGTAGACGCCAGTATACGACAGCGGACGGAGGGCACCTTGTAGAATTCCATTGCTTCACTAATACTGGCCTAAGGTGATGTGTTGAAATTGATAGAAAATTAGAACACCGCCACCGACATCCTACCGTGGGTGACGCCGCCGGAGTCGTAACGATATCTTTCAATGCATAACTACGTCGATGTTCGATGCTGTCCCGAAATTGATTGCCGAAAGGATTTCGGTCCAATCCTAGAAAATGCCTGCTGAAGCGACCAGCTATAATTCATTCCATAAGCTCAGTGCATCAAGCAGTAAGGCGGTATGTCGAGTGAGACTCTGCCGAGTATTTTATGTTTTTCAATAGAATTTACTTGCAGACGGGTGCTGTAGCGAGCTACTATAAAACCTTGAATAAGCAGCAATGTTTTTAAAAGGAATAATAAGTTGATAATAATTAGCTCAAGGTTTTTTATTTCTAATATTACATTACGTAACTAGTTAAATTGAATTAAAACACTAATGAGTATTAACAATGGAATGATTTGTGTACCTAATTAGTTAACAATTGAACAGTTATTACCTACGTTATAAAACTGACAGATATAGAGACAGCACTTATTGTAGCTACATATACACAAATACCTGATTTATATGCAAGAATAGTAGATTCCAGAAGAATTATGTGTCTATTTGAGACGTAATTAACATACAGTAGATACGCGGTTCTGAGGAGGAGTGCACGACAGACCTACGGTTTGATCATTTGTTTCGTGTCTCTCCAATACCTACCTACTGCAAACCACATTGATTACACGTGCTTTGTTAGCCGTTCTATCATACATGTAAAAGTTTTAACGTTAAATCATGACAAATGTGAGATACTCAATAATATTATACATATCCAATTATCGTATGACTTGTAACCATATTATGTAAATTTTCATTTAATTATAATACTGATTTACTTATATTTATGCTGTCCACGCATTTTTAACAGATAATTGCTTGTGATTTCAAAAATTGCGTAATCGACGGGGTAAAAAATTGTAATGATGGCAAAACAAACAAAAACATATGACGTCAATATACGAGTACGTGCTATTTTATAACGTGAAACAACCGGAGTGGAGTGAAGAGTGGGTTGCAACAGAATGTATAATGCATTATGGCGTCGCGGCGGGCTCGCGGGAGCACATTTGCATGCAGATATAAAGTGGAAATTGGAAATAGCAACTGATACTGCTGACTACGATGTTTACCAAATGAAGTCCTTTTTTAAGTTCGAACCACCTTTCGGTGGCCTCAAATGTATAAATTCATCGTAGCAAAATCAAGAAAGTTTCGAGTTCAGTTCAGTACCTATTCCGTTACGGTTGATAAATAGTTTGAAGTGTGAAGTGATGCTGTTTGGCCTGAACGTAAGGAGGGTTTATAGGTCCACATTTCCCCCTTAGTATAGGGGAAACAATTATCGTGGAATGCTAACATTTTATAATCGTCTCGCGATGTCCATGCACTAAAATATACATACACATAATATATATGCAAGTTCGTCGCGCTTGTTAGTAAGTTAGTACTACACACATATATTGTTACTTAATGTTTAAGCATAACATTCCACCGCTACACCTATTCTACAGTGAAGCAGTTGTTGTCAAAACAATTTTGTATTTCGGTCTGAAGCATGTGCTTGCTACTCCACGTGTACTATACCAAGGGCTTTTAGTTATATCCTCCAACTCCACTATTAAACGGATTTGTTATTCATAGTCCTAAACCTGCAGTCCGTCTCAATTAGCGCTAACTAGTAGAAAAGTGTGATTAAAAGAAAATACAGACGAATTGAGTACCTCCTTTTCCTTTTTGAAGTCGGTCAACAAAGGACACGAAATGCACTGACGCTAAAAAGGCAATTTGTATAGTTCTGTTAGGGGTCGTTCCTAAATGTCCATGGGCGAATCAGACACTCGGGACTGCTACCTGCTCGTTTGGTCTTTACTTCACGAAGAATATCCCTCGAATAAAAACTTGCAGAGCTGTGAGTGTGATAAGAACACTCACAAATACAGTATCAAAATCTCGTAATAAAATGAGACCAAACGGGAAGCACCACTTTGCGTTAAAAAAAAAACGATTTTCAAAATCGGTTCACGCAGTCCAGAGTTATGCGGTAACAAACATAAAAAAATACAGACGAATTGAGCACCTCCTCCTTTTTGAAGTCGGTCAAAAATTGTTAAATATTGCAGAGAAAGAAATATCGGACCAAGCAAGAGTCGACCTCGCAAACAGAGGGTTCCGTACCACCAAGAAACCGTTAACGCTATTTATTTTTAAGCCAGTTTACTGAAAACCCCAGAAAAGACTGGTTTCTTGTATGCGAAACCGACTTTATTATCGTTAGTATTTCTTGTATGAGCAGTAATAGTAACACATTCTGCAAAAATTTCTTACAGACGGACAGGTGGCAAACGTTTAGTAATTGGGTTCCGTTTTTACCCTATGGGCAAGAAACCTATACTATAAATATTTCTAAATTCAATGTTAAGTATGTAACGTTCTGTGCTGTGATTTGTAGAGTCGGTTTTACCCGCAAGGCGCGCCAATAGATGTTCCACATCAAAGTTAATCGGTTTTCTGTAACGAATTTTATATAGCTGGCTAATGTTTTTATATCTGGCTAATGTAATTATAATCCATTTATTATAATATGCTTATTCATGTTGATCATTTGTTGTCAGCGCTGATATAGTGTCCAGGTAACAAACAGATATGTTAATTATATAATCAATTACCGATAAGCGTTCAGGAACAGCCTATTGTAGTTGAAATGTGTCGTATCTGGAATCTCTCGATATTCACTTTACTGTGTGCATTTGTCCTTGCGGATAATTGTAGTCGACGTCGAGTGTGACGCGGCCTTATCGCTGACGCCTGGCCACGTTACGCATTTATTATTTCTTTACGATAACGTGTGGTAATGTTCAAAGCAAGCAGTGATGATAAAATTAAAACATGTACAATAAAATCTCTTGAGTTATGCTTCCTCTATGACTAAGTATGAATTGAATACGAAATTAGTGTGTTTAAAAACGCTCGCAAGCGATACCTAATTAACTGTTTTCCTATAATATCCATTCATATCAAAACATGGATAGGAACAGCACATGTTTCTTGTACCTACCTAATCTCACAATCTTGAGTTGCGCCGAGCGCAGTTTATTAATAACTTATTGCGCCCCGCGGTTTCATTCGCTCGAAATACTATTTTTAATAGGTAATTAATTCATGAGCGATAAAATTTAAAGAGATATTTAGTACTTTCGACCCTTTCACTGAAATACTGAAGACTGTTTTGCAGAACATTGTGTTCCTTTTTATAACTTTTATGAGTTTTTTTATTTGTAGTTTATGCCTTTCAGTTATTTGTTATTTAACTTTTTTATTGTTACGTCTACTTATTTACATTTTCCGCGACTGAAAACTTACAAAGACTGACGGACTGACTGACTGACTGAAAACTAACTAACATACTATAAACTATCACCTTGTATATTTTAATTTTAATCGATACAGTATTAAATTAAAATACGTATTTAAAATAAGCGGCTCGCCGCGTCTTTGCTTGAGATGTTCCAAAATTATCTATCTTAAGTTGATTTTAGGTACCTGAGTCCGTAACTTAGGCGAGATGCCTTGCCCTGTCCGGAGGCGAGGTCTTTGTCACCGCTGACCGAAATCAAAATTATTTAATTGTGCGTTATCTTTTATTTTGTGATAAACTTTCAAGATACCTATTCATTTTAATTTCCTAGTGCAAATGGCACTTAATAAACATAATATTTAGATAAAAATTTTGTTTAGAAATCGATTGACGCGAAAGATATCGATTAAATGTAAACAGGAGAATAAGGCGTGATGCGCGGAGTTTTTCTAAAAACTAAAAGGAACAATTTATCTATTGATTCTCTTTCGTGCAACTTTAGTGTCGCCCACACTTGCCATGAAAACTCACGAGTTATATGAACAGTCAAATGCCGTCGGGGGACTTTGTGTGATGGCATGAAGTGAATTCTCGCCAGTAGCCATTATTATGGTATCGATAGACTGTAAAGAAATAGTACTGTATTACAAATGAGCATAACTAAAACAGTAAGAATAGCAAACGCGACGGCTTCAGTAAGATTGCAATCGATGACGTCTTTTATCGAATCGAGCGGATCAGCCACGTAATACATATTACACGCGAATTACTCCAACGTCACTCACATTCGTTGGAGTAATCTTTTATAGTCGAATAGTAGTCATATCGATATAGGTCGAGTACTTGTACAGTCGACCGCAACAATGTTTAACGATTCCGATTAACATTTTTCATAAGCTTTCGCTTGCTTGTGCCCACACAAAAAAGCATGCTCGACACATGCGATTTGTTTTTATACAATTGGTATACTAACTTTATCTTTACTGTTTGACCCGGAAGAGACGAACATTTTACGAAGATTTATTTTTATTACACTGAAATGGAATATATTTAACTGATTTATTTTATTATAGACCACCGTTTAAAAACCAAAGTTACGTACATATTATATCATTGATAGCCTCATGCTTTTCTTTGACCTTTTCCACTCTTTCTTTTAGCCCACTTGTCGTGTTTAGATCATAAGGAATAGTCTTAATATGCTTCATTCGTTTACTAACTCAACAATCTTGCCCACACAAGATACGTAAGTAGGTAAAAACTATAGGTAATTTATGAGCTTTTTAAATTCGGGAAGCTTTTTCATACGATTATTTACTACAAGGCATTATTACATATATATATTACTACATTATTTACTACAAGACTATTTACTATAACTTTATTACAAGGAGAAATGTGCTACATGACAAATGTTTATGATTATAAATATTACTCACATTGCTTTTATTATAAACATTTTTAGGTGAACTCTACTGGACCAGCTATCATAGATGCAACAGTTAAGTAATGATATGACGTATAAGAATATTGCAAGAGTTGGATTATTTTTTTGATAATTTTTGCAGCGATTTAGGCACAATGTTAATAATGCATTTAAAATAATTATTTAATCGAACTTATAGACTCAAGCTCAAATAAAGTTTTCACGTTACAGTCGGTGTGTTAATAAATATGGTTATGGACGTAATTTGAACTTTGAGAAGTAGACAATCTTTACAATTAATAAGGAGGTAACTACGTATAGTAACAAAGGGCAATAAGTGAAGAGAATGACTCAATTATCAATAAAAGTCTCTTATTTAGGCATATGAAATTGTATCATCATTAAAGCTGGGTTTTATTTTAAAAATCTATTGTTTTGCAATAAATGTTTAGTTTACACCCGGTGAAGCGGGCTGTTAACGCGGCGTTTATTTATAAATGTTATTAAAAATATATCCTTGTCATATTGAAAAACTTAATGTAACAAAAGTTCCAATGAAGCAATTACCCTTGTAACCCATTTATAGTTTTTTACGCAATTTAGACCTTTTATCTAGTTTTCAATGACGACAGAGGATAGTTAGACTCTTAATTAGTTGAAAGGAGCCAAACGTTTATAT
>DWUN01004663.1:0-10546 GCA_018249975.1 Passova gellias | reverse complement strand
CAGTGACCGTGACGTTCACGGAGCTGCACAATTCTGCCGGTAAACGTTGCCCGTATATGTCACGGAGGTGTGCATTCAGCGGTTCAACCGATAACTTTACTTGTGATATGTACTTGTTTAACTGGAAATCAAAGATAGCAGCAGATCCCGTGTCAATCAGACTTACTGTCCACAGTCGTGCCTCTGCAAACAGCCTGAGCAATCTCCACAACCGTCTTTAACGCTGGGTCTCTTCGAGGACTTGTTCTCCGAGTGTTCCTTCTCCTTGCGCTTCTTCTTTCTGTCGTCTCGACCTGAAACAAAACCACATATTAAAATACCATGCTATAAATGTTTAACTTTCTCAACACTTATAGCAAAATACACATGAATTTAGTTATGTTTATGATGCGCCGTTATAGTAATCTTATTCTTTGCGTGTCTCTAACTTGTATAGGTTGACAAGACAAAGACAAGACGTTTATTTGCACAAATATCGGTACAGGGTATATATAAAGATGTTACAGGATTATAAATTCCGAGTCATAGTTTGACTTTTACGGCATACAAATTTAAAAAAATGGAACAATTAGCAACTAATTTACTAACAAACAACAATTAACGAAGTACAAATTTTTATTACTACCTTATTACACCATGTCTTACCACACTTAGACGTTATCACGTCTATTTTTCTACATTCAATACTTGTTAATAAATAATGTAAATACAGCAATGAAATTGTATAATACCTGAATCACCGTCGTTTTCTCTCTTTTGAGGTCTGAATCGTGTCTTCAAACTTGGATCCTCTTCACGGCATCGTTCACAAAAGTAATTCTTTATATACTTAGCTTCCCTTTCTGATATATTAATACAATCACCGTGATACCATTCTTCGCAAGCATCACATGCTCTACAAAATATAATGTATTGTTTCTTATATACTACAGAAGTAGCAAATAACACATTGGAAGTACTTTTTTACATCTTTACCTAATACTGACAACTAAAATGTATGAAAAACAAAAATGATGGATGTTAAACAAGTATAGATGTTTAATACACGTATTTTTTGAGACGGTGTTTAAATAAAACTATAGACATAAGTACAAACAGAAAAATAAAAAGATAACTATACTCTCAGCGTCAGCGAACCGGCTTGTTGTTCTCCACAGAACAAAAACGAGTTACGAGAAGAAACGCAATTCGTATAGCGACCCAATCGTACTTACATCATAAAGCGAGAACTATCTGATGACCGACAGATGCAGTAGGCCTGCCCAGCTTGATTCAATAACGAGGTGATCTTCGACTGTCTCTCGGGCAAATCGAATTGCTTAGCAATATCTGCCTTCTGCAAATTATATGCAGGTCAAATTGATAGGCACCAACAAATATGAAATCAATAAGTCCATAAAAATAACCAAACTACTTACACTTCGCCTGTATTTCTTATCACTCATAATGGCAGGAATAAAAACTTGTGGCCGAAAGATATTATATGTAAATAATAATTATAAGTACGTTATTTATTAGGATTCCAATGTACACGTAAATAAAACAATTTAGCACCCAAAACTATAAATACCTCTATAATTTACACTTTGTGTTAAAATAATGATGTCAAGATAAGTCAAACTGTTATGTCAATGCTCAATGCTGAACAGTGTTACCAGAATACGTATTCACTAGAGACCAAAGAGTGCCGATTCTAAGCATATTAAAGAATGCTATTAAAGGTTACTACATGAATGTTATTAAAGAAGCATAATAAAGTTTCTCATATATTTCAACTTCGGAGTATATTTATTTTATTAATAAAACACAAGTAATTTTATATTTTGAATAGTTTCACTTTATTTATTTTAATCGTAAATATACGATCTCGCCAGATCCTTAACGGGGTAGACAGCAAACATCGAAAGACAAGTATCCTTATTCTTGCAAATCTAACGTGTTTCTTCTACATTATTTGTTACTACAACAACAACAACACAACTTCACGCCAGGTCCCCAACGTGGTAGGCAGAAAGCACCGAGTGCCTAATATCTCTGTCCTTGCAAACCTGAAGCGTTATTATTTGTTACTCTTTCTTTTTTTTTAATTTATTATAAGGACTTTGTCGCTGAGCGACCACATCGTACCATAATTCAAACACAAAAAAATTATAACAAAAACAAACTTAAGCACAAATAAACAAAATTAAGTTTTAGATAAAGCTAAGTGGGCTAAGTCAATCATTAGCTTATTACTCTCTTCGTACATACGTGTCGATATCGGAAACTTTTGAATCATCAGCCGAATTAAACCTATTTGCTTAACACTGAAACTCCTTTGAATCACAAATGGCAAAGGCTCAGAATATTTTATTATGATATAAAAGACGTTGTAGTAATTATATTAAAATTATATCACTGTGAAACGTTGAGTAATCATAGTTTCATCAAAAACTTGTCAATATTATTTTTAAACTTTAATGCGTCCGCCAGGGTAGAATAGAACATGTAGACATGTTTCGTCCTGTACTGGCCTGTACCATCGCTACACCTTTTTCTATCGTAAAGCAGTTTCAGTCTTCAGAGCATGGTTTGCCGACCACATCATGTATATTAGACGTAACCATTTCACTTCTTAAAAGTAGCAACGCGTCTGTGACTTCCCTTCTGCAATAGTACGGGTATTAATTAATACTAACGGCCCTGCCCTGACGAATACTATCCGCTTACAATCACTAACTTGACTACTCTTATTAAGCGATGTTCATACCTAAATTTTTATTTATGAAACGCACGTAACATGTTATAAGTGCTTACGACAATTTAAACCCAGATCTGCCGGAGTGGGAGGCTACATTTCATACCACTAAGCTGTCACTGTTTATATGTGACAGTAATAGAGTGTATTTGATACATTTTGGTCGAGGGTATATAATAAAAGTCATCTTTACAAATATATGTATTTATTATATGCATAATATATTCTATTTTATAAACAAAAATAATGGCATCTGCATTTTTTATACCACAGTTACTTCTTAGTTGTAACGACACGGCTCGACGTTAGGCCCTCAAGTGGTCGAGGATCCAATCGCTGTACTTACTGACGTTTACGAAAACTGTCCAACTGTCAGCGTTGCACTGTGTCGTCCCATATGTAGCGAGGCCGTATTGCACATATCTAAATACGTCACCCTTAACCTTGCAGGGCATCATCAAAGCGCTGCCGGATCTCATTGGACACACGGCCTCGTCTCCTCCGGTACATATTTCCTGATCTTGAATTTTTCTTTAAAACACAAACACAAACTACATTGTAAAATCGGTTAGGTACTTGCAATAAAAATAATATATATTTTGCCACAACTCATACTTTGTTTACGATGTGTTTATATTCAATATATTTTCTAATTTTGATAATCATAATAACATTTCCTTAACTGACTAATATTCTTTCTGGTTGAGTATCGAACTCACAACCTGCGGGCAGACAAGATCACTAATCTTATAACCTTTCAACGTTTCAACTTAATCACTTTTAAACGTGCCAGAATCGAACCAAGATCCCCGGAGCGGGAGGCTGAATTTCAAACCATTAGGCTATCACTGCTTTCCCACTTCACGTTACTTAATATGTAGTCTTATAGTAGTCCTTTACTGTAATAGCTTACCTTTTGCTATTGAGCGAGGAACTGTCGCACTCGGTTGCATTCTTAATAGGCACGTTTACTTTGAGCATTTTAGAATTGGTTTCGCCGTTAACCATCCATTCCCAGCCAGCTATAATCACTTCTTCGCCTGGCTTCACCTTACTTTGCAATTCAACGGTCGTTGGTAAGCAAACGGGAGCTGCGTTTTCTACAATTGAAATTTTTAAAACTTATGCACCAAATGTTACTATTGTAACAAAAGGATTTCCTATTTGCGCTATCACGACTACAATGTACCTATACACTTTAATATAAACGAATTATAATCTACATGTATATTAAAATTGAAACCTTGTGTGTTGGAAAAATGTGGATTATTGCTGACACGATAATTCTAATAGTTTTTAATATAAACAATATTACTCACTGTGACTTAAGTCGATAGGTTCTTTAAGACGCAGCAATGCGATGTCGTTTAAATGTTCTTTTGAAGTGTAATTTTCATGAAGTATCTTCTCCGCAATATCTATTTCCTAAAATATGATTGCATTATGTAGTTCAATTACAACGTACGTTTGCAGTAAAAAGAGTTGATTTAATCCCTCATAATAAGATATGGCTGTTCTGTATAATTTTAATATTACATATGTTCTTTTTAGTACGTCAGTTATTGATGAAGCAAAAAATTCGTACATACGTCAGCCACCTAATATTAATCGCTTGCTTTTCTTTCACGTAAACAGAAATGAATGTCACCGAATCCGAAATAAATGCTTACTTGGAATTGGTCCTCACAAAGCGGTGTCTGGCTCTGACCGTCACAGTCAACGTCCTGCTGGGTGTCGTAGTCGCCAATTCTGACTTGGCTGACCATGCCATTTTTTGCGCAATGGCCCGCCGTCAGCACGTACCACTGATTGATAACTGTCCCAGTACATACCAATTGTCGACCGCCATCTTAAAGATTACATTAAAATAAGCCAACGGACAAAAATATCACTACATCACTAAGTATTGAACAAACTCTCTCAAACTGACCGTTTGTATGCTATGATTTTAGGGTCAGCATAGTTTGGACGTATTGTTGACCAGTGGATACCTGTGATGATTTCTAAATAAATTTAAACAATAATAATATGCATTTATTTATAGCATTTATTGACATAGATTGTGTGGGTTTTATGTAAATTAGTCGGACTATTTATCGCTTGAATCGGAAAAACCATACAGGTCAGGAGAGAGAACTGGTCTTTTTCTGTTATCGAAAATTGTATAATTATAACTATAATGTAGCAGCCAACAACCGTCGACCCGAGATAATTTTATATTTGATTTTAAAACAGTTGCGGTTATTTGAAAATAACGGATGATAGGGTGCTTTCTCATGAGATGTCACAGAAAAATTGCATCATCCATATGTTCGTTTTAATATTAATCCGCAATAACAAAGAATCATTTTAGTTGTAATGAAATTGTAATCAGCAATTATTATGTTATTAAAACTTAAGAGAAAATATAAAGCGAAAACAAGGTAATTCACGTACCTTTACCATAACGAAAGATGAGGGCCATCCAAGGGAACTCGTACAAACCCGCGTAGTTCGACCTAATCAATCGATTTTCATTAATAAACCCGCACTCTTCGGGGAGAAGAACCGAATTGGGATGGGCATCTTTAAAGAAAAATGAATATTTAGTTAAAATACCAAATTTTAATACGTTGTTTGTACATATTAACATACAGAATTAAAATTACATTTTAATATTTACATTGTTTGCGTGAAACGCTTGAAATCTCAATGCAATGGAAAATTACGTAGTCTCAATTAAAAGTGCATTATTGATAATATTTATTAATGCTAATAGTATTTTCCTGTTTGTTTCGCGTCATCGCTCCCCAACATGTGGTATAATATGTACAATGTTATAATAAAATTAAAATCTAGTTATATTTTATTGACTTACCCCCATTTACGCCTAAATATGTCAATGAAAATAAAACGCACGCTATTCCAGGCAGAAGAAACATCTTTAAATATGTTGTTTTTAAATCAGTGTTATTTTACAATCTTCAAGACACTAAGATACGACTATACTCTTTCCTTGTAGCTTTATAACTGGTTTTATTTTTGTTCAATTGGTTTTACCGGTGATGCCACTTTTAACCTTGTAAGAAAACGGGCGGTTGGATACACATATCGTACTCATCATAATACATAAAAATAAGGCAGAAAAGATCATAGGAGATCCTCTATCGTTGGGAAGAACATGTAAAAAATAGGGAATTACTATGTGTTAAAGGTACTGTAGCATTTGAACTAAATCAAATCAGTTGACATTGAATTTTAAAATATTTTAATATCGTAATTTGATAGACATTCACTGTGTCCTTAGCTCTACAGCATCTGAACATAATGAAGCAGTCAAATTATAAAATAAAATGTGTATCATTCAATTAAAAATCACACTGGAGGCGAGTGCGTTCACATGTAATAGACTGAACATTTCATGGAATCTGCTATTATTACAAGGACCTACTATATACAATGTCATACATTGTCACAACACACGATTTTAAGAAAATATTTCGCGGATATTGACCCCTCATAATTTGTGAAGTTTATCTGCCGCTTCCCCCGCCTCCACCCCTCTCTCCGCTAACAGGTTTCTGCTTAACCGACCGAGTTCAACTTGAGTGGTATACAAATAAGCATATATCCTGATTGTAGATATACTATGTTGGCAAGTCTAGGGCGAAACTATAGAGCAACACACCATATCCGCCCCAAAGAAGCGTAAAGTTGCCATTTTTCTGCCTAAAGGTTTTAGGCAAGTGCAACTGAAAATTATGCAAGAGCATTCTTGCAACTTCGTCTTTCTAAATGTCTAAATAAAAATATCGTGGTTTCTTTAGTACATTAATTAGGTATCTATAATTAGATACCTCCATCCATAACCCGCATATTAATAATAATATTATAAATGAGACCTGCCTTGTAAAATATCCTGATATTTTACAAGGCTATTTCTTTTCTCTATTTCATGTCAAAGTGGACCAACGGAGTATTGTGATTTTTTTTCGCTACTATTACTTTTTTCGCAGAAAAATCTCATTCTTCAGATCAGAGGTAGTAGTATGTAAATCAAAAGCCAATGATTCTTCCAAAAATGACCAATCAAAAAATAACGATGACAAGATGGCAACAGTGATAGCTGTCAAGTCTGTCACTACCTTTATGACACCATACCCATAGATAATATGGATGCTCCTCAGTTCAAAAAAGTATACATTAAATACATTTATCAATACATACAATAAGATTCAAATAATTGTTGGCATAGCAACGATGTGTTTATCTTTGAGGTTATGCTTGTTGGCTTGTACTCACAAGTACATATTTACTTAAATTAAAACGATGGAAAATCCAGACACCCCTCAAATAATTACTCATATTGAAAAAAACTTAGACCATACTCTATTTGACTGTAAGTGGGTTCCTTGTTCAGCGAAGTTCGTTGTAATAGGCTCATTACCGAGAGGCACAGGAACTATAGAATTCTTTGAAATAACTGCCGGTGAAGTAAACAAAGTGAAAGTAATTGAAAGGCCCAATTCATTTAAATGCGGCACGTTCGGAGCAAGTAGCGAAATTGAAAGAAAACTTGCAACAGGCGATTTCAAAGGAGGGTTGGAAATATGGTAAGAAAACTATATTTGTACAATTTATAATCGCATTTTAGAGTCTCTGAACATTATACTTAAAACAAAAAACTATTCAATCAATGTTATTTTGTAACTTAAACGTGATCCAATCATAAGTATAGATTTACTGTATCTCTAAAGTATTATGCACTGCTCGGCTGCAACTCTGTATTTGTCCCACTGTTGGGCACGTGTCTGTACCACAACTGCAGGCAGACGTGGATCACAAATCACCACACCATATACATACCGTTAGTTGAATCGGCCACTAATTGATCACCACATATTAAAAAAGATAGGGTGCGTGTACTTATGTGCGCAGATGAGAAGTTATACTTCTTTATCATCATCAAGTGTATAAACACAATTTTATCACTAATATTTACGAATAGTAAATATAGTAATCAAAATATGGAATTTAAATCACTACTGAATATAATTTATCAGCACATATATAAATCGCACTTATATGAAACTAAAACGTGTGTGAATGTAGACACTAGAAACATGTGGATAAATGCTATGAATACGAAAACAGTGAACAGAACAGAACAGATGTTAGGTGTGTTTTGTTTTTTGCTCAAGTAATGTCTGCTTACTTATGAACATTGATTTAACAACATTTGATGACTAAATTGAATCTATTTATAAAATTCGAATGATTAAAACACACTGACTATGCAGACTGCACAGAAGTGGAACTTATAGTCTGTTTCTAGGTTTCCCGACATGTATATTCGTGATCAAAGTGAATAGACCCATTCCGGGCAAATGTGTTACATCCTAGCTTGCACCTCACTTACACCACACAAGTCTGTTATCAACCAAAAAAGTCATCCGCCAATAAAATTTACACCCTTAGTATTGAGTGCTTAATAACTTTTCTTAGACTACTGTTTTTGTCTAATAAATTTGTGGTACAAGAATAAATGACGACAAATTGCATACATTTTGTATAATATGTTTAAATCAATGCTTATTTCTAATTGTAGTCCGACATCAAGATTGTTTTTAACAACTGCACCTATATTTCAGGGACATAGAAAAAAGTTGTCAAGTGTACATTACGAAAGAGCACACAGACATAATCAATGGTATAGATGGTATGGGTGGTAACACTTTAAACTGTGGGGCGCCGGAAATAGTCACCGGGAGCAGAGATGGTAATTACATTTACTTACTTATTCGAGTTTTATTGAATAGGACTGTTAATAACTCCTCCAGTAATTTATGTTGGTAATCTAAATGCTGGTGATTCTCAGTCACATGTAGACATTCAGTGATTATACATAATATTTAAGCCGAAAACTGTCTTTCAATATTCAATCAGGTACAGTAAAAGTGTGGGATCCGCGTCAGAAAGGTAAGCCGGTGGCGAATATACAGCCTGTAAAGAATGAAGCGAAACGCGACTGCTGGACCGTGGCCTTCGGCAACTCGTACAACGACACGGAGAGAATCGTGGTCGCCGGCTACGACAACGGCGACCTCAAGATGTTCGATCTGCGCAACATGAAGCTTAGATGGGAGTGCAACTTGAGGAATGGAGTAAGTTTATTTCGAAATTAAAAGCATATCTTCGACTTTCATTATCATCGTCTGATATTAGGACATACACTTGTCCCAAAGCATGCCACTGAGCCCGGGCTTCGATTCCACATTCAGTCCCCTTGTCGCCAGTCCATCTAACAGGAGAGCGACTCGCACAACGTTTTACGTTACCGTCTGACATATTTCGCTCTGCATAAATATTTTTATATCTAAAAGTTATTTTTCATACTTAAGCTCATAAGCACATATCGCACACATAATGCGTGGTGGTAATTTAGGTAGAAGCCATATTTATATTTAATATCTTCCTAATTTCAGGTGTGTTCAGTTGAATTCGATCGTAAGGACATACCGATGAACAAACTGGTCGCGACCACACTGGAGGGCAAGTTTCACGTGTTCGACGTTAGGACCCAAAATCCCTCCAAAGGATTTGCGCAGGTCAGTGTTATACCTACGGACGTTACGAGCCCCTTGCGCAAACTAAAAATTGCGGATACATACCGTGATGGTATTAGCTACCACCATGTATTAGAATTGGCTATTCCAGGCTAGATTTGGATAACTTTTATAACCCATGGCTACATTTAGGTTCATAGTACATGCGTATATAAGTCACTCCCATGGCGGAGTAGGCATATATATTAAAAATTTACAGTGACACCTCTTCTACATTCATTGAAGTTATATTAATACATTCTCGTGTAACAAAGGTATTTTTCATCTGTTTCATTGGTTTCAGGTACTCGACAATTGTCCTAAAAGTGGTACGATCTGGGTCTGCCGACATCTACCACAAAACCGCGATCTCTTCATAACGTGCGCTGGCAATGGGCAACTTTCTATATGGAAATAGTACGTCCTTTATTATCTGAGCTAGAAATTTTCTAAAATTAACAAATACCATAATAAAAGAAACAGCTTTTACGGGTAAATGCTATAAAAATATTGCATTGTCATGGGACCAAAACGTGTCTGAAGTTACCGCTCGCAAGGTTCAGTGAAAGTGGATAAAATGTTGATTGCAAAATTCTGGGACATACGAGTGAATTTAAATAACAGCTTCTGATGAAAGTCGACGACAGTTATAGCGTAAGGGTTAGGTGCGCGGCCGTACGCTAGTTCTGAAGTTGTGCATGGTTTCAGCGAGTACCCCGAGCAGCGGCACCGCACGGACGCGGAGGGCGTGGCCAGTGGCGTGGCGGGCACCCTGGCGCGGCTGCAGCGCGGCCTCGCCAGCGGGCAGGCCGTCAACGCGCTGGACTGGAACCGCGACCAGCTCGGGCTGGCCGTCGCCACCGCGTTCGACCAGTGCGTGCGCGTCCTCATCGTCACGCGCCTCAACTTGCACTGACACTCCTCGCATCCATTCTTTATTACACGCTGTAGGCTAGCTTTGGTCGCAACCCCGTCTCGTGGATAGCGAGGATGTGACCGGTGGTTGTAAATTTTTTTTTACTTTAAGTTTCACAACGAACTCACTTGATGGTCTTGTCTTGTTTAATTCCATGTTGTAAATAACGGGAAGAATAGGCCGGCGAGAAGTTTCACTGTTTGGCAATTTGTCATTCGCTCTTTAAGTTAGCGAAGTCCTAGATTTTAATTATTCGCTGTTTGTTTTACTGATAAATGATTTTTCTTTTTTGTTTTCACTTGCTTCAAC
>DWUN01004662.1:0-10547 GCA_018249975.1 Passova gellias | reverse complement strand
AAGGTAGTATGCTTAAGATTATCTAGTAATAGTGTTATTTTCGTTAAAAAAGAACAGCTATTTGTTTGTTCTCAAGTTTTTCGTGACAAAGAACACGAAATTGGGAATAGTAATAGAATGTGTAATTGACCTCGTAGATGTTGGTTTTCTTATAATAAAAGAGTGCTGCAGGTTTTTTTTAGTTGTAAGCTTTTTTGACCCGGTTTACCATTGTCTGACGGTCATACAACGCTGAAGAACTATAAATGCACGATAGGAACTTCATTATGTATATTTACGTATATCATATAATGAATGAAAACTTAGCAATCGTTACCTCGTACTACTGTAAGAATTATTAATTACCTATCTAGTAGGCCTAAATGCAATTACAATATGGAGCATTCAAAAACATATACATTTTACACATACTTTAATAGGTGATGACGATATATACGGTAATTCTGAGAAGGAATCATTGATATGTTAAGTGGTAACCAAAAAAGCGTGATAAGGGGCTATTGGCGTTTTGCCAATGTTACTTTGTAACTCGCGTCACGAGTTTTATTAGCAATTTTCTTTTGCCGTTTAATACTAAACGGAAAATACGATACAAACGTAGGCTAGCTATAGCAAAAAGGTATCTTCCATAGACAAGGATGAACTTAAGTCTGACCTAACCTTATGGTGGAGTAATCTCAAATATAGGAAAAAGTCAAACACCACCATATCGCTTAATAAACATTATTGTGAATTTCATAATTTATTATAAGATTTAAAGTTCGTTAAAACTAGAGCAACCTTCATTAATTATACATAGTTTCTGATTGAATGCCACTAGCTTAAGAATAAAACAAATGTTAAAAAGGAATTAAGTTCATATATAGATAATTTTACATCCTGTAATAGAACAAACACAGGTGTTTATAACACAGATATGGTTGCGTCAGTAGGAAGCGAACCTAATAGTCAAAATTGAAACAGAAAGTATGAGTTTCGCATGAAAATTCATAATAATTATACATACTTATATAAAAAGCAGTCCAGCCTTAATTAAGGACTGTAGCAACAAAGTGTTAACTCTTAAAAAATATGATAAGATTTCTTAGAAACCCAAAAATAACTACTTGAACGTCGATAAACACATCGTTACAACTGATAAACGCATTTTTTACTACTGTACAATATTTTTCCTTAAAATTATTGAAATGCTTGCATACGCACACTGGCCTTTTGAACCATCATATCATATCAACAACATTTGCCTTAATGAAACAATATTATTAGAAATATTTATAGTGATGTAACTTTGCAATTCATCAATGAATGCCGACAATGTGCACTTACCCTAACTGTCGGTGCATATGTACCTACTTCATGAATGAGCTCAACTCTGTAAATATAAAATTAATAATAAACTTACATTAGTTAGGTTCGAAATGTTGGAGAAAACCCGAAAACAAATTTTGCTTATCGCATTAGTTAGAGTAAATTTATCAAGTTAATGTAACTTTTATGTCAGCGGGTAAAAACTACTAACTTATCTCAAATTATTACATTGTACCGTTTTTTACGAAACAATGGACTTCGCAAACATCATCGTATAATAACCTCATGCTGTAAATCGTATAGTTATATTCTAGGAGATAATTGTTTTGATAATTGCTAATTTATCTTCATGATATATACTTGAACAAGTAACTTCAATTTTAATAATTTTAACAACTGCAGAACTATGAAGATCTCCAATGCAAAATGCTGAAAATTCTATGGATTATCCATTTTCGTACGTGCATTACAGAAGGTTAATAATCCTTTATTAGCAATGCATATTTTAATTGCCGTAGAAAATCGTGTTCTCAGCTTTTTCTTCGGGAATCTAATCACATTTGTACTTATTTAATTAAATTGCATTCGGAAGAAGTGGAAGCTTAAGAAACAGTATAATTTGCATTTATTGTGTTCTCGAAGCACATTAAGGTTATAATGAAGTAGCAAGAAATAAAATAGAATAATTAAATGCGTCAGTGTCAGCCTAGTAGTTAGAATTTTAGTCTCCCACAAAGTAGACCTGAGTTCAAAACTTAGCACACAGCCCTGACTTTAATATTTTAAAATTAGTTTAAAATTCATTTGCTATACTGATGTAGGGAAGCATCATGAGGAATCCTGGCACAATTTAGGGATGTTATAAAGAAGTATATATTATTTTCTGAGATCTGTGTAGTCTGCCAGTATGCTATCACAGGTAGTTAATGTAAATATTATTTATATTGATTGATACAATCGCGTCCCCGCCGAGGACCGCGCCGGCGTCCCCTCGCGGCCGTGTCCGGTGTACGTACGTCATTACGTTATCACTTGATTTACTTTTTTCGATAACATTCCCGCACGTCACTGACACGTACGTGTTTTTTTTTGTATCACTCTTTACCTCTTTTCTGCTCCAATTGCTTAATTGCCAAGTGTTTTTCGGGCAAGTAATTGAACTAATTGCATAAAAATTAGATTTAGATAACAAAAAAGGAATGAACATTTTTTGTGCCTATGTTAATTACCATCAAACTAGCTGAGTCGGAATCCATGATTATGTTTAGGGTAGATAAAATTATAAATATTATTATCAAAACCATTGTCGAAATTATAACATTCCTTTAACGACCTTTGTAGACCTTTATAATGTGTTTATAGAACTATAATTATTTTTTATTACACATATCAATGTGAAGATATCAATCTTATTTTGATTATGAAAGCAAATTTTATGTAGATAACCAGATTATGTGGATACATTTTAAGCTACTTTAATGCGGACCTCGATAGTAGGTAAATGCAAAAATTAATACTTACCGAATAACCCGAACCCTAATTGTAATAAATTCATTATAATCAATATCTGAAATAGGTCACCAGCCTATATAAAAATGTTATATAATACACACTATGTATAGAAATAATAGCTGTTCCAAAAATATCGCTCCCATCATACCTTCCTGTGTCATAATTCGCGCTGTTACGACCGATTGCGTATCAAGCAAGTAGGTACACGAGTGCACAAGCACTAAGCCCACAAAATCAAGCATTAGGCCAATCAGAGGTTCAATGCCTGTAACCAATGGCTGAAAATATGATGAAGTATTAAAAACTCGTGTCAATATAATAAACTAGAAAGTTATTCGTATTTTATTCGAGACTTGTATGTTACATTGGTGTTTCGAGCGTCATATTTTAACGAATATCGCATTTATTGTTCTGTAGCAAATAACAAGCTAAATGTTCACGTTATTAATCCCTCTCACTATGAGAGGAGACCCGGTCCAGCAGTGGACCAACAAAAGGGTGAAACAAAAAAAATCGCGCACCAAAAATTCCAATATGTAAAGGACATATCTGAAATTGAGTTATAAAAATATTTTATTTTTATGTCCCACGGCTTATGTCTAATTGTCCCTATATGTAATGTTTTATCAATAACGAAAAAAGTCAGGAACATGTCAGAAGCATTGTTACCGAATTATATATTACCGAATTTTAACTAAGCAAGACAACCAATTTCTTATTCATATATTTATAGTTTATATATTAATACGGTTATTGATATCTATGTTGGTTTAATGTTTCACGTAACGCAGAATATAAGCAAAGAAGATGTACGTACATATCAACACGACAAAATAATGTTGTACGAAACAAACCTACGTACCGACATATACACATACGTAGTACATAAATACTGCTTGATTCTAGAGGAATTTCTTGTTGTAATTTGAGAATGCTCACATGTAAATTGGTGTATACAACGCATACATAATCATATAAGTAAATTTTCATGTTCAGCAAACAAATAAAATAAATTACAGTTTTTGCCAACAAATAAAATTAATTTTAATGAGTAGCCAAATATTATATAACAAAACAATAAACTGTTTATGAAGTATACATTTATCAATTTACCAAACGGTAAACTGGATCCTTAGAATGTAGGAGTCCTTGACCCTGAGACCATAGTTGTTTCGAAGGAGCACAAATTTAGCGCATCATAAAAGTGAATTTATTTGAGAATCACAGTCCATTTGTAAAGACGCAAATTTCTACGCATATCGCACTTAATCCAGTATCATTTCGTGTTTTCATTTTTGGCCGACTTCACAGAGGAGAAGGTACTCAATTCGTCTGTAATTTTTTTGTCTCAAAAGTTAATTTTAAGATTATATAGGTACAGGAGATTACACGCGCCTTTAATGTTTGAATTAAAATAGTAACTTGTGAAAATCCCACTACAAAGCAAGCAGAGTCCCCGTAGGTACGCACACCAGTTTACTTTTTAACTTAACTATCGTCAACCACAAATAGAGCTTTGCGCACCGATAGAGCATTATGTTCTTGATAGTTTATTAAAATGAAGAAATTAAATTCGCATTTTAATAAGGTAAAGGTCTAAAGCTGCGTGTCTTTTCTTGTTGTTATTTAATGTTTGCTCTATTAGTCTTTACATCGTCAACGTCAAACGTGGATAATCTTTTAGATTTGAGCATGAGATAAGCCTGATTTACAAACAGTGGAAGGGTAAAAGTTAATCTCTGCGCCATAGAAAATATGCACAAGGACACCTCTTATCAGATTTCGCGGTCATATTAGGTCAAAGAACCGTGTTTGTGGTTACATTGACTGTCGGCAACTGGCCCAGATGAATGAATATCAACGCTATATAAGAATATTTATAAGATAAACCAATCATCGTAGAATTAAAACAAAAACCCACCTGTTTCGTTCAAATTGTACAATACTTGCGAAACAGAATTTTAAAAAATGGAATCTTAGCACATATCTGTTTTTGCTAACCGTACGAATTTTAGTGAGGATTTTGATTTTATCCTTTATCATTGATCCTGCATATTTGTTGGAGACCCCGTATATGTATATGATATATCAAAACCTTCCAGTCTGAATACTAAACCAACGTAAAGTCTAAGTAACTTGATATTAAATAGCACAGCATAACTAAAACTATTTGAAACCTTCTGCCGTTCACATTACAAGAATTCTATGCAACGTGGTGAAATATATCTATTTTCCTGAGCGTATTTAAAGTGCGAATTTATTATATAATAATAAACCAAAGGCAGAGCCTGACTCAGTGCAACCAGGCAGCTAATAGACTTCCTATACAAATATGTAAACACAAGCCTACATAGATGATTTTACACCTAAAAAGATCATATCCTCCTCATAAAAATATTTATCGTGGTTCGAAGTTAAGCCGATCTATTTCACCGACCACTTGAGCAACGGACTGGTTATTATTGTATATACCTAATATATGTAATTATGTCAATTTCTATCAATATATTTATATGTGGTATCTTGCTGTTTACTGTTTACTGAAAAATAATGTAGCCTTTGTGAATCATTACAAGAAATGATAGTTTATCGCGAGATCAATTAATAAGCGGACGAGGTGGTCTCACCGTGCGCCGTAAACAATCGGACGACAGATCGGCGTTCCTAAATTAATGGTTTTGGTTGGGTGGAATACACTCCGAGTCATATTTATTTGCATTGAACTCAGAAGAACTGTGGGTGAGATGGGCGGGCGGTGTGCTCTGCGATAGCGGGGTCACGTTCCCGAGATAAAACATGAGATAACGGCGACGTCTTCACTACTCGATTGTTTTTGTGTCGGATCGCAAGACGTATTATTTGGACTTTTTACTGCGCGCCTCCGGATAAACGACTGGCACGGTTATTATGCATCGCTCTTATATGTATAAATGAGAACATCTTGGAAGAATCGACGCTAATTATCCGGTATATTTCAATTTCAAGTATAATATGAACGTTTTTTAGATGCTTTTCAATTGTTCCGCTACGTACGTACGTACGTTCAGAATAAATTATTTATTCATGTGACTTTATTTATAGGATCAATTGTTTAACCAGATGAAATGTTAATATTACATTTGATCAAACGTAAACGAATAACTTATTAATTTGAATATTTTCTCCATACACTGAAATATGCGATATTATTTAAACACACTTTTACCATCCTGTGTAAGCACGCTAACAAATGACGATAGCTTATAGATTACACGGTAATAAGTAATACTTCGGCCCCTAATTGAAAATTACTTTGAGTAAGCGTTTACATATATTACGATAAAGTTCTTGGACATTACATTTGTAACGTTGACATTTTACTTATTTTATAACATTAGAGCTAACGTTTTCCTACGATTTTACTCATAATCTACGTAACTCCTATAGTCACGGCACTTAAGGCGGAACTTGTCCGTATATAGATTTATTGAAGTTAGAAATTATCTTATAGATTTTTATTCCATTTTTAGCTACGAAACTTTCTTCGCATATTGGAAGAGTCCAAATGTAATAAAAAAAGCTATCATTATTTTTCCGCAGCATTACGTACTACTTGGAATTGATGTATTTATTTCTCCATTGGATATATGTCAATAAAATGGCAGCACAAGATTTGTTTTGAAATATTTACAATGGTGAAAGTCCCAATCACTTGGTGCTAGTCAAACACCCTTAGGACTATTTTGGACAATGAGTAGCAACAGCTGTTCACGCCGTGTTCCGGTGGAGAAGGGAAGAGCTATTGTAATTGCGACGTAAAAGTTCTTTATCGGTAAGCGACTTTCTAAGGATAACGACATTTGTTAACGACTGGTCACTATTCATTAT
Source organism: Passova gellias (assembly GCA_018249975.1). Taxonomy (NCBI): domain Eukaryota; kingdom Metazoa; phylum Arthropoda; class Insecta; order Lepidoptera; family Hesperiidae; genus Passova; species Passova gellias. The sequence continues at coordinate 3,860 of DWUN01004662.1, read as the reverse complement.
TAAGCTATTCTTGCGATACTCCGTTTTCCACAACAGTACGCACGTTAATTTGCTGAATAATTGTAACTGAAAATAAAGAATATTGATATAAATATTACTATTAAACTGAACAATCTTATCTGGTAAATTGTAGCCATAATCGTCATGGACCACTAGAAGTATCTATAACATTTATTATAGAACATTTTATGGTAATTATTCCGTAATCTGAGGTAAAAGTTTAAAACTGATAATATGTATGCCATATTGTTTGCTAATGTGGGAATAATTTAACTAAAAGTCAGTCTTAAACAGGTTTGCTTGTTCGAGCAACAATACGCCGCAGAGAGTAGAGGCGCTAACAATGCTGAGGATATTGATTTATTGGAATAAAATGTTTGCGCATTTAAATTTCCATGGCTCGAATAAATTCTGTATGTTCCAGCGCCGCGCGAAGTGACTACCCACGGCCTTTTAACTAACCATCCAAGATCCATATCTTACATCTTATCGGTAGAGTTCATTTTAGCGTGAAATGTAGTATTTGACGCTCTACGAAAATAAAGCATAATTCACCAATTAATCATAAGAAACGCATTCTTGTAAGGAAATTACTAGGAATGCATTCTCGTTGATCGTCGACAACGAGAGTCAAAGAGCAAGCTTTAAATAATTTTAACCTTAAAGTCAATACTATATACTATGATTGATACGAAATACAATACCTATTAAAGGAATAATATATTCGGGATATTACCATAAACAAATTATAACTATTATGATAATATTTGTGAAATACATAAACTACAGTAAAATATGTCTTTTAATCGTTTGATTATTATTATGTAGTTTGTTGCATTTTGACTGGAGAGCTTTTACAAATATGTCGACTTTGATGAAACTATAAGAAGTGAAAGAAGTTTTTCACGAATGCAGTCGAATGTGCATCCTGCCTACTCTTTTCGAAAATGAGCGTTACTGTAACTAGCTTTATAAAGCCCAACTAAACTCCACGTCAAATAATGCTCTCTTCTCTGGAAGGGCGAGAGTAATTATCGGTTAGGCCCAGTTCACTCGCGCTCTCCGAAATGCCTGTTAATCCAAACTCGTTAAAAAATTTAGTTAACTTGACGAATTAAGCTTCCGGTCGTATTGCATAATGTTTTGCCATGGTACTGTTAATATGGAAAAACCTTACCTTACAGTTATACTTGTTTAGATAAGTAAAAATTATTATGCACAGTTCTGCAACAAGAATAATATAGTACGATTAGGGACCCTAGTATTGCCATCAGGGGAACCAGTAAGGGAAATTGACTTGATTGAGGGCATTTTTCTGATAAGCAAGCCAAGGCAAGACTAATGTTCACCCTGGATCTGTGACAAATAGAGGTGACGCAGAATAAACAAATTACATATTATAATTGCTATATATTTTGCTAAATTGAATAAATAATTTTTCTCCACTGTTTTACTCGTGTGTGTTTAAAATATTTCATCTCAATATTAATTAGATATATTTCATTTGCGTTAAGCTTCTGAAGTACATAATTATATAATTCCAGCCTAAGACTGTTTTTGATAGTTATATAAGGTCGTAATAATACGTGTAAAATGATAGATAAACGACATAAATCAACCCTTTCCCGTTAGACATCGACGCTGGCGATGACCACGTCGTAAATTACTTGTAGCTATTTATTAGTCGCACGCACTAGACATTTTACTTATTGATGAAACGAATTCCGATATGAAATATGCTAATCGTTAAACAACTTTCGTACTCATCTCTTGTACGTTATAATTTATTGGCAAATAGTATTTGATCAATGTAATCCCATATAAATATAGTTGAAACACACCGTAATTTACGACACGCCGCGAGATATCGCAACCGGACGCCCGAGGAAACGACTGCCGTCTATCTTTACTTGTATACCAATCAATTATCTTTAAGAGCAAATGCACACGAAGTTCCGAGACAATGAGAGTGATTGAAAACAGTTGAACGTTGTATATTTTACACACATTTGAGTACTCGCAAGCGAGTGCCCTGCGGTGACAGCGAGTTTATCAAAACACAAAGGTAACTCGTTATAATCTATAGATAATAAATTAAAAATTCTATCGTTTTGTAAAATAACTATTGAGCCGAATTTAATTTGGCTTTCACTGGCTGCCTGCGTTGAACTTGACATATTAATACAAATTGTCGTATTACGACTAATAATCCACTTAATTTCTTCCCATGTTCACTAATAACATTGTGTTTGGTGAAAAAGAAAGTTTGAAAATTAATTGTAATCTGTTTTACTATGTACTTTGATTACTTTCTTAAAAGGAAAAGTGATAGATTTCCCTAATATAAATATACACACTTCTATAGTTTCCGAACAGGTGCTTATCAACGTTTGAAGTAAATTTGTATCAAATGTTGCTTATTTTCTTATAAGAGTCCTGCTTATACACCATTATCAACTTCCACGATATAGACTGAACGAAGGAGCGAATTAACGACTACGTTTTCCTTGTTTAATATAAATCTTTGAAAGGCGCAAATAATAAATAACGTGGGAATTTATATCACGGGTCCCAATTAATGTCAGCATCCGTCGAATGGGGCTCCATAAAATGCACATGTCATTGCATTCTTCGGCCGTAAATGGAAAAGGCTCGGATTCTACGTTTTTCTCTCACTACTCAGAGCGAGAACCAAGACGGGTTATTCGCAGCATAAAAAAAGTCACCTTTTATATTTGGATAAACATATTAACAGGAATTATTATTTTTATGATATTGAATTACTAATAATACATAATACTCTTTAATAAACGATTAATGTGCGATTTAATTTCATGGTTAATTTAATTGAATGATAGAATGTATTGTCCTCGGTCTGTTCGAATTTTGTGTTGTATTTGCTCCAAGCTTGCTACATCTTAGACTGCATCTCACTTACCTTCCGGTGGCCTTTTAGTCATACGCGAGGCTATTACAAAAAAAAAGTAGTAGTAATGCTGCACTAATCTGCATTGGAAAAGTTATAGAACATGCTAGCCCCAGCGTCTCTGTCGCTAGAAAAGCCCGTATCGTATTGGTCCCACTGTTGAAGCGACAAGAGATATCGACAACACATTAGTGCACTATTAGAAGATGAACCATTTAAAATTAATCTATGGTCACCAAATACAATTAAAAATCGGGAGGTTTACTTATCTCTCTGTTTCTTTTGTATAAAGGCAAAGACTGCTGCAGCTCTAATATTACAATTACACAATTTTAGCATAAAAATTAGTTGATTACCAAATTAATGTTTTATGCAATTGTAAACTTAATTATGTTTGTTCTAACCCTCATATGATTTTTAAAAAATACTTCTTATATGGCTTCAGACCATTTTGTTCGAACCGTCATTGTGAAATAGAACTAAACGTATTAAATACCTCTATTAAACCATTTGTTCATAGAGTCTTAAAGGAATCACCCACTATCAATTATTTAGCTACGCCTCGTTGGCGAGGAAAACACTGACGTTTGTTCTGTATCCGGCAGCTGGGAAACAATTAGAATTCAAACGAAAAAAACTTAAAACACTTTAAGTAAATATTCTTCAATACATGAACCATATGGAAAACGGTAATAGGTACGATATTAATATTGAAGGGATCTAGCTCTGGTATGTAAACACTAGCAACAATATCGGAAGGTTTAAATTTTTTCTGATCTGATTGCCTCCTTACTCCTCCTCACATTATGTACTTATAATCAGTTTCGAAATAGATATAAAATAAAATATTAATAATATAAATAATTATCCATACAGGTAGGTAATGTGTTTATTTATTGCGTCCTAAACAATACTATCTCGTCAGTATTTTGGG
>DWUN01004661.1:0-10549 GCA_018249975.1 Passova gellias | reverse complement strand
CAATAAGCATTTTGCTTATACACCGGTTATTTTGACTGGCTGTAGGTATACATAAAAGTATATTAAATCTAGTGTTAAACAAAAATATAATTACCTCTAACATCCCCAAAAGAAGGCTGCCCAAGTCTTTTTTATCAAACAAAAACAATTGTAGTACGACATACCCTAAAATAATGTCAAATAGAATTGCTAAAATCAAATTTCCTTGCCTTATTGACACCTGTGAAACCAATTTTTTGTTAAAGTTTGATACATCTTTGTATCTGTAGCATAAGCTATATAAACATAGCATTGCATAAACATAGCAGTAAGTTACATTGATGCAACCTAAGGATTAAGGATTTAAAAAGATGTGTGTATTATAACGAAAAATTTAAATATCACTTGCTATAATAGAGCAGAAGTGTTTTTATAACATATAATATTTTTTGAGGTGTGTGAAATCCACATTTGGCCTTTGCAACAGACTTTGCCTTTAAAGCCATTTCAGTATGAGAATAGACCCATGTTCAGCTGTGGAACTATCATTCCAAGATAACTTTTATTTTCTTTTCAATCCTGTTGAAAAAATATATGTATAGAATTCCAAAGTGAAGTTTTAAATCATTGAAGTCATCATATGAATAAATAGTGGAATCAGTTTCTTTTAGAAGTGTTTTCCTATTTAATTATAAGAGTTATCTGGTATGATTCTTACACAGTAATATTACAAGACAATAGAAACAGCAAAATGTTTGCCTTCACCGTTATAACAAGTTGATATTTAATTTAAGGTACACACCAGAATTTCAAACCCAAGTCCCTTTATTTGAATTTGGAAACCCAAGCCACTTAGGGTTTTACAGCTTAATGACTCCTGTCATCTGACTGTTAGTCTGTTAGTATAATATACCCATAAATAATTATAATATAAGTATAAATGTTCTTCATGATATTTTAAAAGAATGTAGTTTACATATGAATCACTTACTTTTTCTTTCCTCTTGAAGGCACCGAAAAGCCACCTAAGTATATTGAAATAATAACAAATATGCTGAATAAACAAACAAACGGAGAGCCAATTCATATTTTTAAATATTGGTTCACAAGTTGTGGATCTTGGTGGAACTTTATAGTCTTTATGAATTAATGTTTGCAACTTAAAGAAATAGTTATCCGATGCACTCAATGTTTCAGAATTCATAACTTTATCATGATCATACAATAATATAATGATTTTAGAATTTTTGATACTGATCTCACTTCCATTTATAAACAATTTACTTATTTCTAATTTTGATTTCTCCTTTAATACCATATAATTTCTTAGAAATTGCGTTTTACTATTTCTTTTAAATGATGACTCACGACTGAATCCATACAAAACCTCATTTTGGTACCTCTCTGTTATATTTACATTTTGTCTTGAATATTGTGTAACATATATAGTAATTAATTCTGGTTCAGAAATGAAAACATAACCTTTAAAAAATATTTCTTTGATGTCACTAGGAAATACCGGTAATAATATTCGTATCGAAGGCATTTTCATTGGATGTATATGTAAAAACAACTTTACTGGTACTTATTTACTGCTAGCATGCTTTAGCAAAAAAGCATACAGATTAAGGAGAAAACAAGACATAAGATCTTTAAATATCTTATGTTTGTGTGTATAATATATAATATTTAATTGTAGTTCGCAGTTTTGATTTGAACACAATGTTTGAATTGAATGTTTTGATCTTTCATGAACATTTGAACATTTGAAGAATTTTTTAACGTTTCACAGATTCCGACTTTTTGGCCATTGACTGATTGACATTCAGAGCTTGGTATATTTCGATAAAAGTATAATTATTATGTTTTTCAATTAATAAAAGTTGAAAAATGGATACATAAAATACACCATAAGACTTTGATGAAATTAAAGCATTAATCACTAATTTACAAATTTAAAAACTATTATAGTCAAAGACTAACATATGACCGTATGGGACCTAGCGGGATGATATGTTGTTGTTGTTGTTTACTAACATAGTATGAACAATAAGTCGCGTTTGCAAAAACAAATATTACATGTTTGTGGTACATACCTAGCATTTTATTGTCCAGCCCACGGTATTGATTTAGGGTAGAAATTTAATGACAATTTTTCATAACTTATAAATAACTAGCTTTTGTCCGCGACTTCATCCGCGTGGAATAGTGACTATGAGCAACATTTCGAGTATTCAAAAATAAATTATAGGCTATATGTTGCGGCGGTCTAATAGCTATGTAAAAAAAAGTTTCATCGAAATCCGTCCAGTGGTTTTTGCATGAAAGCCAGACAACAGACAGAAAGACAAAAATTTCTAAATGTTTTTTTGGCTTGTGTTACTTCTATGAAGATCCCCTAGGCATCTTTTTTTTAGTTTTAATTCAATGTACAGAATTGAATTCTTCTACAGTTTTATTATATGTATAGATAGATTTCAACGTTAGAATTGAATTGACAGGAAAATCGAATAGTTTGATTGGTTTTATGTCAAATCGGCATCAATATTATTTTTAAAGGGCATCACTAAATAGTAACCATAGACATAAGTATTAAGTAGACTAGATTGAGAATTCTATACTATACGTTCGCCATTTTAGTAACGTTGCTGAGTTGTAACTATAAGTTTAAATTGATTTATATTAATTTCTTGTGAATTTTTGCCAGGTTGAATCCGAAATATGTTAATGATTTGAAAAGTTGTAGCATAAAGTTTATTGATAAAGTCAGCAGTGCACTAAATTCACCATGTCTGCTCACGAGCAAATGAGAGCTATGTTGGATCAATTGATGGGCACAGCTCGAAATGGTATATTTTACCTTATTTTTGAACACTAGTCAGGTCCACGTTCCATACCTGCATCACATATTTATTTTTACCACATTGCAGGAGAAAGTGACAGGCACGGAGTAAAATTTTACGATGACGCTGTTTGCAAATCATTTTTACTGCAATGCTGTCCGCATGAAATCTTATCATCCACCGTAAGTATTATTAACTTAATACTATGGCAGTTATGGGTTTTAAAAAAGTCTAGTTTCTGAGATTCCACTTCCTTGTTTTTTATAGCTAATGCAATCGCCACTACTCTTTTTGCTTATGTCCGCGGCAGTCTGGTGAGCGTCGCGTAAGCAAGATGGGTATTTGGTTGATGGTAGAAAGATTTTCGAATGTTCTTATAATTGTCTCAGAGAATGGATATAAGAGTTCTATACTTATTCATATATATTAGGATATTCAATGAATATCATTGAAGTCTTATTTCCTGTTGATTTTGTATTTGTATAATTTATAGTATCCTAATATATATGAACTTTTTCATGCAGTCATATCTTGCAATTCTTTCATTATGATACTGTAGTCGCTGAAAATCTGTATCGGAGTGGCATTAACTGTGGTGAAATATGCTTTTCAGAAAATGCCCAACACTAGTCTTTATTGCTCATCACAATACTTAACAGATGAGGGATAGATTGTATGAGTTAGGCTGTTCTGTAAGTACCAAGATGTATGTATAAAAACATTTCTAGTTAGCTGATTGTATCTTTACTGCTAAGCAGGATTTAATTTAACGAAACACTCGGGCTTAATTAAAATTTTATATTGTCCATCGGTTTCTAATGCTGCTTGGGTGAGTACATGTAAAAATTATTCGACAAAATTTAAGCAGGGTGAGAGCAATATTGCCGATTCATTCTTACGACATTGGGTACGTACCATGCTGTTTCCACGGCTAGTGTATGGTGAAACATAGAATTTTTGCATGATATGATAAATCAGTCCTTTATACTATTTGTATACATTTCTCTTAAAAGTACTTCAAAGCATATCCATTGATTTGTCCATATATAAAACTAAATCTAACTCAATTGTTGTGCAACTTTTACTATATACAATATTCATTGATTTCTAATTTAAAAAAAAAATCTATAATCTCCTTCATCACAATAAAGTCCTCCATCACAAATATTTTATAAAAGTTTGATGATCTTGTAAAAGTTTGCGGTTTTATTTCTTATCATACAATGCTCAATGGTGTTTGTATTAATTATGGAAATGTGGACATGGACAATAATATCCACAGTGATACTACACTATCATAATTGTATCGTATTGAGGAAAATTTTAATTATATCACACACATGTTGCAATTTGAGACTGTTTCAAACACTGGTTGAACCAAATATTTTTTTTTACACTAAATACAAGTTCATATGGTATTTATAAGTTATTGCAAAATAAAAGTTATTATGTTTGCTATAGAACAGAGGTTCGTGGCTTGGTTCTTTTATTCAATCCACACATGAGTGACATTTAAAATATTTATGTGTTTGAAACATATCAAATAAGTTGATGTGTTGTTAAAGATTAAGCGTGTATCATATAAAGTGGATTGTGACTCCCAGTTAGGAAACTCAAGGGGGTGGTACCACTAAGATTTGTAAGTATACAATATGTTTATTGGCGGGTGAACCAGGGTCAGGGTGCGCTGTGTTGGTGTAATTTGTATGTATCCTTAAAAACAATTTTCAATTAAACCTTGTTTCACTGGGGTTATCATCTATTAATATACTCTAATGTCTGGGATAAGCTTAACTTCTTTAATACTGTGATGAGATCAAGATTCGTATGTTAAAAATTAAGAGAAAGAATTTAACAAAATAGAATTCTTTTTAGAGTTTGCTTCTCTCTTTTATTCAGATTGTGTTTCACAAAGATGTTACATATTTGATTTTATTTTGTAAAGTGTACAATTCACTGTTTATATGCCTTGGTGAGTTAAATTTTTCATACAAGCATTAAAAAAGGAGTAGGGTGTTGTAATTTTTTTTTGAGATATCCAAGTTTTTAATTGATTTATGTAAAATTTAACACAGTATTTTTGATATTACTTGTACACAAAATGTTTGTGCAGCCAATCGCTTCAACACAAACGAGTACATGTGATTGTTGTATGATTGTTACTATCATTTTGGTTGTCATTTTAATTGCAGCGTATGGACTTAGGTGAGTGTCCCAAAATACATGATTTGGCCCTACGAGCGGATTATGAGTTAGCATCGAAAGCCAAAGACTATTTCTATGATATAGATGTGAGTATAATCGATTTTTATTCTACAGTCTTTTAATAATTGAATATTGTATTATTATTTGTTAAGTCTGCACCAGTCACCACTCACCATTAACTGTACCCTTGTAACCCTTAGCGTAATGTGTTACACAAGAAAAAATATATTTGTATTATAGTATGAAGCATCTGTCTGGATATTGCTATTGTTCTACTGGGGATTTAAGTTATTGTAATATTCAACTATTCCATTAGTGCAATTTTCAGTATCAGATTATGTCATGACACAGACAGTTGGTCCACTTCACCTTTTATAATGAGCTCTAAAAATAATACCACTCAGAGTTGGTGAATAATGTTATGATAACATTTTACCATTAAAAAATAAGTTCCTGTATTTTTAGATAAAATTACTATTTACCAATAAATTTATAAGCACAGTATACATGGGTGTGACAAATAAATATGGTGGAAGTGAAAGAGTATCTGTTTATATCAATAGAATTCATTTCCTATGGATCTTGTATCAAAGTCATTTTGCTTGTTGTATCAGGTACAACAACTAGGTATATTAAATAAATAGAAACAACACACGTCATTCTCTGGTGATAGACACTAGTTACTAAGATGTTTTTGGGCTAAAATTCTTTTACTGACATATTTTAATGTTATAAAGGCCACAGAACATTTAGAGGCATTTATAGCTGATTGTGACCGAAGAACAACTGCTGCGAAACAGCGCCTTGCGGAAACCCAAGAGGAACTCTCTGCTGAAGTCACAGAGAAGGCTAATGCCGTTCATGAATTAGCAGAACAAATAGGTCAAAAGTTAGCTCGGGCAGAAGCCCTCGGTGAAGAGGGTATGGTTGAAGAAAGTGTTAAACTTATGGGAGAGGTGAGTAATATTTAAGAAGTAAAATTGATATTTTATGATGAATTTAACTTGCGTTATTTCAATAAATACAAGTAAATGGTACAGAAACATTTCTATTGTGCAGGAAGGCTAGTGCATTATTGGCAAGTATTGCTTGTCTTCAGTAATTCCAGTGCCTGTCTCTAGGTAGTGATAAAGTACAAGATCATGCTACAATCAAAACTCTTTAGGGTTTTATTATTTGTGATTTAATATTCGGCGAGTAAAAAACAACGTCTGTCTGTAGGAAGAGTCTTTATTCCTGGATAGAGGTGCATATTGTGTTTTCAACAAAAAGATTGAGCATGCGCATTAATGTATTTTTACATCGCCAAACTAAGAATTTTTTACTATTTTTATGAAGTACTTGATGTTTCATTATCTGTTCCAATCCCGGGATTCTGTGATTGTCGATTGAGTTCCGAAATCACGGGTTCGGAAATAAGTTGGGAATTCTGTAATTATCACCATCCAATTAATGCATTTTTGCTGTTTTGCTTTTCTTGTTTTCATTGCGATATTCATTAATAATTTTAGATTGATGAACTACGCAAAAAGAAAGCTGTGGCAGAGCAGGAGTATCGTAACTCAATGCCAGCATCCTCCTATCAACAGCAAAAATTACGAGTTTGTGAAGTATGCTCTGCTTATCTTGGTATCCATGACAATGATAGACGATTAGCTGACCATTTTGGAGGAAAGCTGCATTTAGGTTTCATTACTATTCGGGAGAAACTTGCGGATTTAAAGGTACAAAATTTTCTTAACAGTAATATTGACCCAATAATAAGGTACTAGTATCGTTAGTTTACTTAATTGTATACTTAAATGCACGTGCAAAATATTCAGAGGAAAATTAGTTATTTGTTAAAAGAAAATTTTAATCAATTTTTTGAAAATTAATAAACGTTTTGGGCAGTGAATAGTGGTCGATAATTTAAAGTTAATTTACTGCGCTCGATAGAAAACAGTAGACAAGAGGCGTGAGGAACGCGGAGCTTCGGAACGCGAGCGCAGTGGAGGGCGGCGGCACTACGTGGGCGGGCGCGAGCTGGACCGACGGGCGCGCCGCCACCGCGAGACTCCGCGCGAGCGCGAGCGGGACCGCGAGCGCGCGCGCTCCAAGGACGCGGAGCGCGACCGCGGCAAGGACCGCGAGCGCGATCGCGAAAGGGAACGCGAGCGGGATAGAAAGTGAGATTATTTCATTTATAATCAAATATTTTTCCGGAATAGGAATGCGGTAACGTGTAATCGTTTATTCGACAGACGTAGCCGGTCCCGTAGCAAGAGTAAGCGTGAGGGATCACGGGAACGGTCCCGGGGCCGCGATCGCGACCGTGAGCGCGAATCTCGCCGGAGTCGTTCAAACCGCTCCAATTCACGTGAGAAACGCAGAGAATGACCTTCAACCAAACGAAAGGGTTCCCGACTGAAAATCGACCGTCTCTCGACAAGAACCAAGTCACGATTAAAAAAACGTAAGTAATTCCATTCAATCGTGTTACGAACGAGCTTCTGGTTCTACATTATTAAGCAGAAATATTGTTAGGATTTTGTATACATTTATGCAAATGGTTGGTTATTAGTCCAGTACATGGGAAAATAAGTGAGTTTTTCATGTATTAATATAAAAAGATCTTGTCTTGTTACCCTTTCTAACGGTTGGTCAGAATCTACATTGGCGGTATACACAACACTATATTGTTATGGCGTATAATAAGTAATGTAATTATAAAGTGAATGACATTGAAACTTATGTTCAGTTTGATACCTTTCGGCACTGTTAGGATGCTGTCATTACAGACTAGTAAATTGTGTGACTTGAATGTCATTTCAAATTACCTTTTTGTTTGAATATAGAGCAATGGTGCATTGTTTTAGCAAAATTAAAAGTGGTAGTTGTGGTGTTTGTACGATTTTGGTTTGAGACTGGTTTTGTTTATAGTTTTAAGTTACAAATAAAGTGTAAGTTGTTTTGTATGATCTAGTTAAATATGATAGGGAATATCATTAGATTATCCAATAATAATATATTCATTGAGTTAGCCCGTTGGTTGATTTGATACAGTGGGAATAATTATTGCATCCTTTGACACAGTGATTGCGTAGCATATAGTGTATTGCAATATGTTTGGGGATCGAGTCTTATGTAAATTATTTGAAGGAATTGATTAGGTTATGATTGGTGTTGAAATATTAGGAACCGAAAATTATTACCAGTTCAAAAGCGTTATAATACATCTATTATTGGTTTATTATACTGAGTTTATTATTATAAAATAGACTTAACCGTTGACACATCTCATTTATATCAAAGCACATGTAAAGATGATTTGTTTTGTTAAATAAAACATTGTTTTAGGAAAAAGTTTTTTTTTTTACCTTTGTGCATGACCCCATAAACATTTTAGTGGATACTTATTTAAAACATTTGAAATTTATGCATAGAGTGAACAAGCATTACCACCAGTATAGTGATATCGTTAATAATACTGTATTTTACGCAATAAAAATACAGGTATGGTGAGATATAAAAATGATATATTTTACATTTCATATTTTATTGGTTCAACATTTTAATGTTGTGCATTATGCTAGTTACTAGAAGGTACTAGGTAACAATAAAATGTCACGACAATACAATCACTATTACAAGATTTGTCATAAAAAACACATACACATTAAGCACCACTATTTTTTTTCTATTATCTTATACATATTTTCGATATGAAATAAAAAAAAATTGTTTTATGCTTGGTTTCATCATATGATATTTTACTGTTGGATTGAATTGTATTCAAATGTAATTTTTTATTATTATTAAGATTTGAAATGATTTTAATATATCGTAAACTAACATATAAATATACATATTGCTAACATATAAAGTATACAAAATGTCTTGATTATTTAACATGTTTTGGTATCTGTTTTTTCCGTTTCGAGAAGTTTATCAAAGTACATTGCACAATTCACTTCGGTAATAATACTGCAAACAATTTGTTGTTTATTGCACTCTAAATTGATAAGGATAAAATTGTAACGGTACTTTTGCAACATGCAGTATATTCAAGAAAAATCAAGAAGAAAAGTACAATATAGTAAAAACCAGAGTACTATGCTTTATTTTATACTAGTTGACCCGGCAAACGTTGTTCTGCCATATAAATAATAACAGTATTTCTCTACTATATAATGTATGTTATTATACATATAAACCTTCCTCTTGAATCACTATATCTATTAAAAAAAACCGCATCAAAATCCGTTGCGTAGTTTTAAAGATTTAATGGAACATGGGGATATAGGGACAGAGAAAACGACTTTGTTTTATACTATGTAGTGATGTCTTAAATATTACTATCACTGTACTCACACCAACTTTAGTATAACCAACGCAGCGAATGTTAGTCTGAACTCATTCCAATTCAACACGTAGTGTATTATTACCTTATATAAGTTAGATACCTGTTTAAGCTATAGCTAGAGCTGTGTCTAATGCATACAAAATAACCAAATTGCTCATAAAACATTTGAAAGTACCCGAATTGTATTTCAAGCTCAGCCGCGACAAACAATTGTGATTATGCACTGCATGAACTGCCACTGTTGTGCCATCAACAATATTACTTGTATTAATGTTGTGTGATGTGATAATATTATGTTCATTGAGTTTTTCGACTTGTTTTTGTCGTTGCTCAGTTTTGTAGTAATCGTAATGGGTCTGTCTCGATGTTTATTTACAACTAGCTGTGCCCGCGTCTTCCTCCGCGTTTGAATTAAAATTTATATCAACGTAGCCTAAGTTACTCGCTATTACATCAGATATCTTCCAGTGAAAATCCCGAAAATCGGTCCAGCCGCTCCGGACATTAGTCGGAATAGACAGACAAAAAATGTTATTTTTGTATACATACATATGCTTTTAGTAACAAGCGGTCATTTTAATATGAAAACAGACACTCCAATTTTATTTTATTTGTATAGATACTAAAATTAATTGGGGCCTGGAGGGATAACATAATATGTGCTATAAAAATAAATTAAAATTGTCAATGTTAAAAAAAAAGTCCAAGGAAATGTCAAAAATACGAATTTCGAATACTAAAGTACGCACTATTTGTTATTATTAAGCTGTTGAAAACGCAGCCACAAATAATCTAAGTTTAACTTAAAACATTTCTGACATAAGTAGCTACAATGAAAAATAATTTCGCATTTTGTATACACAAACTCGTATTTATAATTAATTCGCTTTGAAAGTACTCGACGAAATTAAATAAAACATTAAAATATTCAGTGCCGTTGAAGAATTCAAGCGAATGAAATGTGAAAGCCAAGTTTTCGGTCAGCGGTTTTTGGTTCTTTGATGTCGTGCGAACTTCTGTACGGCCGAGACCGAGGCGGGCGCCAAAATAAAACATGGAAAGAATAATAACACTTTTTTGTTTCAGTAGTTTTACAAACGTACAAACGTAACATCACGCCTGTAATCCCCGAAGGGGTAGGCAGAGGAGTGTAGTACACCCCCACATTTCACCAGTT
>DWUN01004660.1:0-10549 GCA_018249975.1 Passova gellias | reverse complement strand
CTTTCAGTGTTAGATAGCTCATTTATCGAGGAAGGCTCTAGGCTAACATCACGCTAAGATGAATAGGAGAGGAGCAGCAATAAGAAAATAATTTATATAGCAGAACAACGTTTGCTAGGTCAGCTCGTGTATATTAAGTATCAATTTTACGTGAATATAACCTCTAATATACAGAAGTATGGCATTTTCAATATAGGCAATTCATCGTGATCTCTAGATTTTTTCTATTATTACCTGTTTCATTCATCTATGAGAGCTCGCCTACTGCTGAACCGCAACTGAAAACCCACAAAATTGTCAATGCGGATCAGTCATTCATTAAGTATATAACAACAATGTCGCATTCGACAGCTTCATGTATACAAAACACATTTTAATATTAGGTACAGTACAAGGAAATATATTTTTGTTTGCCTTAACATTTTTGAAATAGGGAATAACCATCCGTCTCAATGAATCGTGTGGTCAACAGTTCACCGTTATTGAGCGGATCGAATCACGAAACGGTCGCGTTCGCCGGTCACGTAGCCAACACGTAAACGTATACGTACAGCGTACACGTGAAGCGGCTTACGGCGCGCGGGAAATACGTCGTACGCACGCCACACGACCAAGGACGGTGCGATGCATACATGAATTTACGTTTATTTATTTATTTATTTTTAACCCATTATAGAACACAATAGTGTACCACGGCTTTGTGGAACAAACCCTACAAAACCTAAAACCCAATCTAGTTCAATCAGTTTTCTGTTTTAATCTTAATTGCAACCGTGCGAAGCCGGGGCGGGGTGTCTAGTGATAAAAAAAAACCATTTGGATTTGATGATAGACGATCATATCTATTCGCTGAGCGAAAGGTTGTTTACGATCCTCATTTGTTATCCCTTAAAAAGGAAATACGTCACTTCCGTGTTTACCATCAGTAGGTCAACTCTATGCATCTGTGGTGCACGTTAATGGGGTGTGATGTTAATCAGTTTTTATGTATTCGCCCTTTTGTCTGGCGTATATATCTTTCACGACAGCGTTGTAAAAGACCCGACTATTACAATGCGATAGTAAATAGTCAAATAATTATAGATAATCAAAATATAATTCACTTTTTCAATGTGTTTGTCTTTGAAATTAACATTAAAAGACATCTCTGTCTGACTTGTCTACATCTGTCAACGAAAACTCTTAAAACGGCTGCATGTATCGGGAAAGAAATTTTTAAGATCTTAATGACTCCAGTAAACTCTTAAACCTGTTGGACTGGTGACCTTTAAGGGCGGAGAAACGGATGTTGTTGCATACCTTAAAAGAGGCCTGCGTCCAAAAGTGTGATGATAATGAATATATTACATACTAGCTGACCCGGCAAACTTTGTTTTGCAATATAAATTATAACAGTATTTCCCTATTATATAATGGATGTTATTGTATATATAAACCTTCCTCTTGAATCACTCTATCTATTTAAAAAAAATCGCATCAAAATCCGTTGCGTAGTTTTACAGATCTGAGCATACATAGGGACAGACAGTGGAAAGTACAAAACAACGGTATAAAACAAAGTATTTTATACTATGTGGTGACAAATCAACACGAGAGAGTGAACAGCGAAACCGATTTGGCTGGACGGCCTCAGCGCACCCCCGTGCACTTTTGTTGTAGGTCGCGCACCAATGTCTCGCCCGGGGCCGGCCCACGCCGGGCCCACGTCGGAACCTAAGACGATTCAATGCCGATATGTTCCGACGACGATATTTATACGTCTGACACACTTCTCCGAGCTTCTATATCACCGCGTCTAGTCGCGCGAACCTTACGACCTGCAAGTGTGTAATCAGTTTGTTTAAAAAAAAAAATATCAATATAATAATGATACTCGAACATGCTGACGCCATGTTTTCTCATGGTTCGTGGTGTTGTCCACCATCTTGTGCGAATATAGGGATATAAATTAAGTTTTCGTTTCGGTGAGAACAGATATCGCGACCTCCGCGTCAACGGACAGTGTTCCTACCCCTAGATCGAAAGGTCGGTCCGTTAACGTTTGTAGGCGGAAACCTATACCCTTGCTAAGGACGGGACCTACACGTTTTTAGAAAAAGTCTATAAACCCTAAACATTTGTAGGTTATATTCGTCTGGGACCATAGACGCCGGCGGGGCGTTCACCCCGCCAGCCGTCCGGATGTGGAACTTGAACGTTACCGAATCCAATGTAAATGAATAGCTGGAGGGGATTACTTGGCTGGTTTACTTTTGTGAAGTTGTTACACGCACCTTTATTCACGCTGAAACTAAAATTATTCTCACGCAGTGCTACAATTATATCTAAGCATTTTTTGATGAATGTTGATTTCAAAATACTATTCTCAACATAGACTATAATCATTATGAAAACTGTAGACAACCATAATTTTAGTGATCTGAAGCGAAGACGTAACCAACAGAAAAATTGTATCTTGTTTGTCCGAAAGCAAATGACTGTATTGAGTTCAACGTTCCCGTGTTTCCTTCCAGTGTTGCTGAGCGAGTCGATATTACCGGACGACACGTTGGAGGACAAAACGTTGAAGATCACGGACTTCGGCCTCGCGAGGGAGGTGTACAAGACCACCAGGATGTCGGCCGCCGGCACCTACGCCTGGATGCCGCCCGAGGTTGGTGCTTTGCCATTGTTGACGCTCATTTCATTGTGAATGTAATTATCGGCGACTATGCTCGCACGGTTCGCAATAAAAAGCACTTGAATATTATTTTAGAGAATTGCATTCTTAAATGTTGCAATTTGTTATCGACTCACGAACATTGATATAACCAAATAACTATACCAATTTAGTTATCTATAATATTAGTATACTTAGTCTTCAAATAACACGCTTTCTCGAGGAAGGGCGGGAGGTTAGGTCTTCGTCACATAATCAATAACCTTCTGGGAAAATGTTGCGCTTTTTCGAGCTACATTCAAATTTATTATGGCGTGTACCTTTTATCGGTTTTTACTTAGAAGAGGTAACAATACCGCAAATATATCGGGTCGCTCTGACTCAAAAGGATTGGAATCCAGAGCCGTTAAAATTAATTTAAAAAAAAATGATTTTTTATATGAAAACTATAAAACGGCTAAAGATGCCTATCCCCATTGCCATCGAGTGTCTCAATCGGCGCGTGTTGCAGGTGATAAAGAACTCGACGTTCTCGCACGCGTCGGACGTGTGGTCGTACGGCGTGCTGCTGTGGGAGCTGCTCACGGGTGAGACCCCGTACAAGGGGATCGACGCGCTGGCCGTGGCGTACGGCGTCGCCGTCAACAAGCTCACGCTGCCCATACCGAGCACGTGCCCCGAGCCGTGGCGGGTGCTCATGGAAGGTAACATCCTCGCTAATACTGCCATGTACATATGATAATGATAACCGCGGACAATTCCACACGCGGCTGTCCGATTCCGAATAAAGCAATTGAATGCCTGCGCTATGGTCAATGGACAGCTGATTTACATACGATATAATGCTTATAAAGATGTTTTTATTAACACCCGGACAGATCAAACAAATGCACTCGACCACACCAGTGTTTGTCCTGGCTGAGAATCGAACCCACGAAATCCGGTTTTTCAGTCAGGGTCACTAACCACTCGACCAGGAGGCATCTTGGTTCATTACTTGCACGACCTAACTTGCTGAGCTTGTGTTTGCAGCTTCGATGCCAAAAGAAATAGTACAGTGTTCTGTGTCTAGGTGTACACATTATTGTATTGTTATAAGGCTGTGTTCACATCTTTGGTATGTTAACAATAATAATATTATAATATCACACATTTGTAAACATATAACCACAGTGAGAATTATTAAAATCCTGCTTTTTTTTTTTGAAAATCATGAAAGTATCATCTATATATGGTTTTAGATAACCTTTTTTCTGCTCTCAACATTTCAACCCTTGCCGTTTCAGCGTGCTGGCACTCAAACCCCCGCGAGAGGCCGCTGTTCCCCGAGATCCTGGAGCAGCTGGAGCGCATCAGGCAGTCGGAGTTCACGCGCGCGCCGCACGAGTCCTTCCACACCATGCAGGACGGCTGGCGGCTCGAGATCGAGGAGGTGCTGCGAGATCTCCGGCGGAAGGAGAAGGTATCGCCACCAACAAACATAAAACACGGATACATAAACATACACAAATATGGATATGTCTTAAGATTTCACACGATTGCTTTTAATCCATATGTTACCAGTCTGCAAAATTAATAATCATAATACGGACAATTTCACATACAACTTCAAATTGGCCAATCAAATGACTATGTGTTAGATTTTTATTACACCCGAACACAAAACAAAAAAATATGCTTATCACACAAATGCTTGTCCTGGGTGGGAATCGAACCCACGACCTCCGGCTTAGCACTTAGGGTTGATAATTACTAGACCTAGAAGCCAATCATATCATGCTATAATATTAATGGATAATTATTTTGTATTACATCCTAACACAGTATCTGTAGTAATATAAACTGTAATTTATTTTAGTGTTTTACAATATTATCATGATAGCATTGATTATATTCAAGAAGAACGCTAGTTATGGCTTTCATACTAGTCCATATTCATAATTCACCCTCTATTAATTCCAAAATTATGCTTTGAAAGGTTTTGTCACTGGTTTATGTATGCAGCCTCTCCTGTGGTGATTTGAAACTTATTAAGTCATATTACATATTAAGTCCATGTAAGCGGTGACATAAATCTGTCACTGTGTGGTGGGCATGTCCCTTGTCCATGTTGTGCTTTAAATGATATCACATTTCCTGATGTTGTACATACTAACTGTTATAGCCTATCAACTAATATGTGAATGTTTCCCTTGACGCGTGCACAGGAATGCAGAACTATAGAGGAGGTTAGTTCATAGACAAGATAGCTTTCGTCTTCCTAAGTAGAGTTGTAAATATGTGTAGACTTGAATAGATGAAGTCGTGATTAGGTAGAGTCATGAGTATATAGTCATGACTAAATAGAGTCTTGACTAGTGTCATTTTAGCCATTATTGGTTTGATTTTTTTATTATCATTATATGTTGCATTTAAATTTCTATAGTCGCTTGTCGTACCATATAGACGATGATCAATAACCTTTTCACCATGAGAGGAGAACTACGTCCAGCCGTGAAGCAATGAAAGGATGAAAAAATAAATAAGTGAAAAGTTGCTCGCGTCTCTATCATAACTCCTTTGTAACTTTAGCCTTTTCCTTATCTAGCCCCCTAATATATACTTTATTTATTATTTTGTTTCTGTTACAGTTAAGCTTGCTTTTTACTAGATACACCGTAATACTCGCATAACACTTACAATACATACCGCTCAGTGATATGTTCACTGCACGCATCATCCCCTCGCACGTCAGTGACGACGACGTGTCCTCCGTCCGCAGGAGTTGCGGTGCAGGGAGGAGGAGCTGACGCGCGCGCAGCTGCAGCAGCGGCTGCTGGAGCAGAACCTGGCGCAGAAGGAGCGCGAGCTGGAGATGCGCGAGATCGACCTGGCCGCCCGCGAGCTGCACATCCTCATCTTCGCGAGCAACATGTCCCACACGCAGCCGCCGCAGCCCAACAAGAGGAAAGGTCGGTTTCAACGCGCCCTTTCTTGGACGGCATCTCGGGCGAGCGGCTATAGACCCTGACTGCGGAACCGGGGGATTCGATATCCAACCAGAACCAATAATTGTTCGATAAACACACTTGTTTCTTCCGTGTTGGACTGTAATAAAAATATATATTTAAGTACTATGCTGTATTTGTAGGGACAGAGATATTTGGCACTCGGTGCTCTTTGCCTACCCCGTTAGGGGCCTGGCGTGATGGTATATTGATGTTGTTGTTGAATTTATGTAATTTATCAGCTGTCTGGTCTCCGTAGTATAAAATCTTCCCAGTTCAGTATCAGATGTAAATTGTTGATGGTTATGTAAATAGGCTCTCTTGATATATAAGCTGAAACCGATGCAGTCTCAAAATTTAAGTTTGATTCATATAGAAAATGAGCTGTAAATCTTTACCTCCCTATGTGAATACTGCATAAAAGTTATATATATATAGTTGTGTGTTCATGTGAATGTTCTGTGCAATTTTCAGGCAAATTCAGCCGGATGAAGCTCCTGAAGAAGGACACGATATCGTCCCCGCTCGACTTCCGGCACACGCTCACCGTGCGGCCGTCCGACGACGAATCCAGCGTCAAGCAGCTGGTGGCCGTGGCCAAGGACACGCCGCCCGGCTCGCCCGCCATCATGAGGGCGATAGCGTGTGAGTTGTCCAGCGCACTTCACCTTGTGATTCATTTCATTTCATACCAATCGTTGATTCCGAATGAATTTATAGTTTAGTTTGTGTAAACGGTGTTAATCTTTTTTTCTTTTGTATCGATTCTCATTCCCGTTTTATAATATTTGATTATACTCACTTACCGAGTCGATGTAGAGAAGGTCGTGAACGTTTACGGGCCCGGACCGAATGTTCGTAATGTTATGTCAGTGCCGGCGGACGGCGTGAAGGGCAAGACGTGGGGCCCGTCGACCGGCCACCAGCGCGCGCGCGCGCACCTGCCGCTGCCGGCGCTGCGGCCGCGCGCGCAGCGGCCCTCCTGCTCCGCGCCGCACCTGCCGCACCCCGCGCCGCACCTGCCGCCCGCCGCGCGACACCCGCACGCCGGTACGTACCGCACGCACACACACACAAACACACACAGAGACATACACGTACATTACATAGTCGATTGCTTTTCAAGAGGTTGTTAATAGACGTGCAAAGTAGCTACCGCTGTGTAGACTGTAACTGATGTTGTAGCACAAATTAAAATAACGAATATTCGATGTAATGACTTATTAACATTTACACAAAATTTTTGAAAAATTGGTCCTGTTTGTTACTGAATTACAAAGACACAAGAACACCTTACACAAATTAACCATATAAATGTTTTTATGCCATTTGTGTGAAATGTTATATATTTTCATGTTTTCTTGCATATGTTTATTGTACTGTTTATTACTCAAATTGATGACAAAATATTTGTATATAAAATCAACAATATTGTAACACACGTGTGTAATGTAACACTTGTTTCGATGATTTTGTAATCAATTTGAACGGGAACATGTGAGCACGATCTCACCGAGATACGATTTGTAAAATGTAAAATAGCATTACCGAAATAAATAGACAATGTAATAGATTAAAAACGTGTATCGTTTGCATCGATAAGTATCGGACGCGCGGACGGTGGGTGCGAGGGCGGGGTCGGGCGCGGGGGCGGGCGCGCCGGGGGCGGGCGGCGCGGGGCGCGAGCCGCGGCGCAGCAAGTCGCAGGCGCGCGCGGCCGCGGGCGAGCGAGCGCGGCGCCGCGCCGGCAGCCACGACGACCTGCTGGCGGAGGGCGAGCGGCCGCGGCCCGACCGCTTCGTGCTGTGCCCCGTGTTCACGTCGACCGCCGACCTGCCCAACCACTACGACGCCGTGTTCGAGCTGCCCGCCGACCGCGCCAAGCGGGGCTTCCTGCAGACCCTCCGCTCCAACAGCCTCGCGGGCCTGCTGGCCGTCTCGCGCAACCTCACCTCGGAAACTACCGAGCTGCTCGGGGACGACTAGTACGAAATCGATTCTAATAATGCAATACCACGAAACGAAACGGTTCCGTCGAGTCTCCGCTACCGTATTTTGATTATTGTACAGATTTTTCTCAAAATGTACGTTACGAATGTCTGTTGTGAAAAGTAATTGTTAAATAAGGTACCCGAGAGTCTGGGGAATACGACAAAATGCCCGAGCGCGTGTGGTTCTCGTGCTACCGAAAACGCTCCGAGCGCGGCGATGAGATCTCACAAGACCATATTGATCGGTCCGGGAACGTACTAAATTGATGCCATATTTTGAATACATATCATTCTCTACTAACGCATTCCTCCTACGACGTGCATTTGATTTGAATTAACCTAATGTATCTTTTTTTTTCTAAAATTTTTTCAACTTTAGTCTCGGTGACGCGAAGCGAAAAGCTCGTGAAATCGACTTTATTTCTGTTATGAAAAATAAATTGTGATCGTATCCCCTCCACCTCCCTCGCTCGTCCTCGAGCACGTTCGATAATCTCATTGGACGTGTTAATTAATTATTATTAAATCGAATTAAAGTTCCGAGGATTCGATGAATAGTCAGTAAGTTTATGTCTTAAGGGTATTGAGAAAAAAATAAAAAAGACTTATTTCTTATTAGGTTATGCTAGCGATAGGGATAGGACCGATGTCTGCGTATCCGTACATCAATATCGTTCATTTTATGTACATTATTATTTGACAATTATATTCTATTAAAACCGAGTATATTTGATTTAAAATAATGATACTTGCAGTTGTATTTTTATACTGAAATTTTAAAAGATTGCATTTTTAAATGAAAATAATGTATATCAAATACGTATGTATGTATAATTAATTTGTTCATATATTTCGTTGAATATATTTTTATTTGCCGCATTTACATGTATGAAAGTTATGTGCTGGCCATATTTTACTTACTATAAATTATTATAAGGAAGTAAATTTCAAAATTCATAGAACAAATATGATTTAATATAATTAAAATATGTACTCGCATTTATTATTGGATGTAGTTAAGCGAAAAATATTAAATTTGTGCAACTATTGTATTGAGGAACAAGCTGAAGAGGTTTTCCAAGGAGCAGAAAATATTTGTTCCCTACATCGATCGGGCTGGATATGCAAAAGGATTCCACTTGCAATCTCAGTCGGGTAGATGCTCAAACTACATATTAATGTATTGGCTTCTTATATCTGGTGCGGTAGTGACAATGTCAGGTATTTTAAAAACAAAAACAAAATATATTCGCTTCCTTGTAAACCCTCGTTCGAATACATCCAATTAAGTATTACCTCATAGAGTAACTTCCATTTTCATTAAAACTACAAAAAAATCTGTATTAAAATATGGCCAAAACGATATAATGTACAATATTGTGTAAGTTAGAAAAAATGGTATATATACAGCGTGATTGTAATTAATTTTATCGTACAGCGTTAAGTATCCATGTAAAAGACTTATACGGTCGCAGTCGACCGCTGTTCAAAATCAACAGCATCTTGCCAAGACGCACAGTGGCGCCGTCGCTGAATGTACGCCGCGACCGTCACAACTGTGGGTAGTCGGATAAAAAATTCATAAAAAACAAAAAAAAAAAAATGTGTGCGTGTGTGATAGTTCGTCTGTAACGCCGCGCGTATGTTTCGTGACGTGACCGTACTACATGCATTGAAACATATCTCTCTAACTTCGACCGTTACGTGTTCTCTTTCTGTTCTTGCCGCCCTAAAGGAACCTCGCAGGACAGTCTGCCGTATCCCTGTGAGTATTGCCCCTTTTATATTGTGAACTGTGTGCTTGCGTGTTGGTCTGTGCGTTCTCCGCAAGGCGGCTGTGAACTGGTCGGGACTGTTTGTTGAATTTCAAACGTTCAATATTCGACCGTGAACCACGGCCGTGTCGTTCAGAAATTATCTAAGGTTCGATAATACATTACATAACACCAGAATACTTGACTTAGTTTTCATAAGAATTTTGATTGTCAAAATTTTACACCGCGCGCTTGGTCTCCGAGAGTCGTAACTTCATTTGCCCTGTTCTAATATATATCTTTTCTAAACCCACAATTCGATAATTCCAAAAAACACAAGCAAAATAACCCGAGTATGCGTTACAACTTAAAAAGCACAATTATGAAAAAAATATTTCCAAGTTTTTAAAAATACAAGCGAGTAGCCCGCAGTTCACTGAAAACAAAATGTCGGAAACGTTTGCAGTCCATAACAGTGTTGCCAGCACGGAAACAGGTCGATTTTACCCTCACCAGTGTGTCACAAACGTCAATGACAGTATACCCGTTCAGCCAAACGTCGATATTGGCATGCGATAGAGAAATGTAGCGGTTAAGACTATTTAGTTTGTTCGTAGTTAATTATTATTATTACGTAATTATAGTTGTGTAGAAAGGAGCGTCTTGTAACTCGATTGTTGTGTGATATTATATTGGCTATGTGTTGACATGTGCGCGTGTATTTTACATTTTTTTTTATTTTTTAATCGATGAACTGTTTGTATTATCATTACTTCCGTAGGCTAGTAACGATTTGACAGTTTTCTAATTTTTTTTTTGTAAATTGTAAGCATTTGTTTGCTTCCAGCCTGTTTTTTTTTTTCATATAGTTAAATGTAAGCGCTATGCATGCTTCTCAGTTCATAGTTTTTACGCTATATACGGTACAGTAAGACGTTTTTCATTACTACTATTATTATTATTATTATTATTATTATATATGTATTTGTCGTACTTACGTATTGATTAGTCCGTATGATACTCCGCTTCGACTCATATCACCATATCGTATGGCACGCTTTCAAATGTTTACAATGGTCTAATATAGTGTGTTTGGAAGTCTATCTGATCATTACACTCGCTACTTCTCGGTGCGAACGGAGATTGCTTTTTTTTTAA
>DWUN01004659.1:0-10549 GCA_018249975.1 Passova gellias | reverse complement strand
ACTCTATCTATTTAAAAAAACCGCATCAAAATCCGTTGCGTAGTTTTAAAGATTTAAGCATACATAGGGATATAGGGCCAGAGAACGCTACTTTGTTTTGTACTATGTAGTGAAGGACGGAATAACACACTTAACAAAATAATTAATTAATCACTCTTTTTATTTATTAAAACTAAAACGAGCAGCGCCCTCTATGAAATGTGAACTGGATGTGTGTTTGCGCCGTTGTCGCCACGCCTTAAATTGCCATCTAAACAATACCCTCTCTTCAGTTAATATCTAAACTACCCTCTTCAATTGGCATTTAACATCATTAACTGTATTATTTGTATGTATTATTGGCTCCCGTTTCCATTACGATGGATGTGCGTTAATATTTTTCTATTAGTAGCATTGATAGTTGCATCTAGTATACTACAGTATTGGTAACATTTTATGTGAGGAAAATAATAATATTTTTTGTCATCCCTTTAAATTATAGTAGGATAAGCGCCCCAATTATTCAACAATAAAAGTAACACGTGTTTTGAATATCGTGCCGCGTCTTCAACAAGTATTCATCGCAACTTCCACCGGACATTCCATTCACGTTCGAAACATACATTTCATTCATTCAACAACCCAACTTCCAACGTGCAACTATTGTCCGGTGTGACAAGCGCTCAGAGACTTTGTGAATGGAAACGTGCAACGCTAGCACGCGAATTTGTCTCCGTGTGTTTTCAATGTTATCCGACCAAGATTTCTAGTATCGTAAAAACAGTAATGTGTAACATTCAATAATGAAATACAGTATGTTCTCGAATTAATCTCTTTAATCGCACGCAAATGCCGAAAAACAATTGAAATGAGCATTTAAAAAGCGATCGTGTAGGGATCTCTGTTGTAACAATGGTATGGACGGTTTGTTTATTGAACAGACGGTATCGTCGGTTGGAGAAAGCGCGTCGGTAGCGAAACCGACCGAGACCGGCGCGGAGGGGGGCGTGGCTGAGCTGGTCGACCTCGAACAGGAGCTGTATTCCCTCCGGCGGGGGCTCACGCAGGTCGAGGGCCTCACCCCCTCCACTGACCCTTTCGGAGACTCGTTTATCGTAACCTCGTCACAGGTAAACGCCCCTATGTTATCGCATTGATTAAAATTATTTAATTTTCTTCTAGTTTCATTTTTATTTACGCGGATTGTCCGCAAGCAATCGTTTTCATATAAATCTTATAATGGATATAGAGAATTGATATACTTTAAAGATCAATCATTCGATTGTAATGACTATATATGTATATATAATCGATAGGTCCGATGTCTCGATACTCAATTGATTCATCATCAGCCGATGTAATTCTGAATCGATATAATAGTAATCACTCATTATTTTTTCAAAAAAGCTTTCCATTTTTTTTTAAAACATTGGTTTGTTTTATTCGATTTGTCATTTTCTCATGATTCATACATTTTATTCACAAGTACTAGTTTGATGCGACTTCAGCCACTCACGTAAGAAATTCATGTATTATTTGTACTGTAGTGTTTTGTTCATGATTATTTATTTTGTATGTTATGTAAAAATATAATTAATACAAGACTGATACTTAAAGACTTAAACCAAAAGGTAAGATTGTAGCTAAACGTTACTTATAGTTGTTTTAAAAAAAAACTAACATGGGCTTAGTTAAATAACATACGTAATGTTCAACATAAATTATACCCGGAAATAGTATAAATAATTTGATTAATAGATTTATAAATAATATACATACAACATGAAATAAATATCGGCGCATATTTTTGATCATTTTTAACAGTAATTGTGTAGTAGTGTGAGTTGTACTTAATTTTAATTCTCTAAAATTTTGCACGTGTTTTTTTAGAATCAAAACATCAATCCTTCCTTGTTATAGATGCATTAAAATAAATTATTATTAATTGATAAAGGCACGTTGTTTTCCCTTTAACTACCACCATGTATGTAAACTTTATTCGAAAAATAAATATAATTTTTTGTAGTATATGTTCATGAATGGAACATGAAAAGGTGTTAATATTGAATGTATATATTGTTATATAGGTATATTGTTGTATGCATGAAGAGAGTGATGAATGTAGATGAAGCGCGTCAGGTTTGCAAGGACAGAAATATTTGACACTCGGTGCTTTCCGCTTACGCCGTTAGGGACCTGACGTGATGGTATATTGTTGTTGTTGTTGTTAATATTAATCCGTTTCGTTGCAGAAGGGCCTGCTGCCCCCGCCGCCGGGCAGCTCGAGCCGCGGCCGCAGCACGCCAGCGCGCGCCGCCTTCAGCCCCAGCAAGCCCACGCTGTCCTTCGACCTGTCCGCGGTCGCCGGCGATTTCGAGCCTTCGCCGGCGCCCCTCGTCGACAGCCTGCCCGAGCCGCCGGTAAGAAGCGTTTCATGTTTTAAAAATATATACTCTGTACATATAAAACTGAAAAAAAATAATTTTGCCCTACAAGGTACACATATGTATGTTATTCTATTAGCCAAAAGTAACTTTATATATCGCATACGAAAAACCTAAAAATAGAGTAATCAATAAAAGCATCTCATTAAAACTTATTGCGAAAGTAACTCATGTAAATTTTATAAAGTTTTTTTTTTCAGTTTTCTGTATAGTAATTTTGAAAATGGTGTTTACAAGTAAATTAGAGTATTTTGAAAGAGCTTAAGTCGTAAAATTTTTAGTTGTAAAGAGTATTGATATTTTTATAAATTTATCTATTTATTACATCTTCTACAATACTACCGAATTTTTTGTTTTTATAAATGTAGCATGTTCTGTACTGCATGGTATTTGGATAGGAAAACTGTAGAGTAAAGTGTTAATTATAAATTTATATGTATTAATCTGTGTGCCTTAAGATATCAATATAAATAAATGCAGTTATAGGTGTTGAATGTATACATTTTACACCATTTTCAAAATTTCTTCCTATCATTATAAGATGTAGACCAGAAGTTCCGAAACCACCATATTAGTTATTATAATTAAAATTATCTATTTTGCTGGATTGTTTAACAGTACAATTTATTTCCTAAAATCTTATATGCTATAATATATCTTAAAAGTTTGTTTGTCACCCGGCTGTTATATAGGAACCCACGCTATGGATCTTATTTGAATTCCCCGAGGTCATGTCTCATGTCATTTCTTTATTTATATTTAAAGATTAACATATTTTCATGGTCACATGGAAGCATAGTTTTAATTTTCAGGGCAATATAAAATTAAACTCTATAAATTGTTTCCTCAATAAAATTGTCACACAAAATGTAGCCACATTTCTATTTGCTATAATATGCACCGAAACACTTTGGAAATGGAAAAAATATATTTTCTGGTTAGGATTGGAACACAATTTCCATCTTTCGAATGGACGTTTTTTCCAAAGTCGCACAATATACTATTTTTTGTTTTGTATTATGTAATATTTCATGAGATTCCAGTTTGATTATGTTATAGCAGACATAAATGTTATTGTTTAAACTATTATGGTGGTTTTACTTCGTACGCTTGTAAGTAATTAACTCTCTGAAAATATATCAGTGTGTGTGCTATGAATGTACATACGTAGTTGTGTATTATGCCTTACGTAGGTGTCGACAGTACTACCAACATTGCAAAAATATGTTTTCAAATGCGAAATGTATAACTTTGTCCTGTACTTGTGAAAAACGGTGCGGTATTAGTCTTATTGCGTTATAACTTGACAAAAGAACTATAAAGTTAGAAAACTAGAGGGACATATTTTTGCAATGCTCTATCTTCCCAGCGCCCCAGGGTGCCTACGGGCGATCATAACGCGACTCGCACTGCATCGTGCGATGTGTAGATATAGAATATGTCATAGGAAATCTCGTTGCATCCGACACCGGCATGTATAAGATATTGCTTCAGTAGTTCCCGCTACAAGGTGGATGTCCTCGTCGCTGTGTCTTACACACTACGGCACCCTAGTGTTAAATAATGTATTCGAGTACAATCTTGCAAAAATATCCCGCTACCTATCTGTACTGTTGTAGTTTTCTATACGTTTCGTTTTGCGCATAACGTGTGAACCTCATCCGCGACTCTCCGCGTGAAGTTTGAACTCCGCGAGTTGCCAGTAATGATTTATGTATTGCAAAGTTTTTTTCCTTTAAAAGTGCCGACTCGCCTTGTATTCTAGTGATAGCGCCTATCTATGTTCAATGTACGCAATGTCCGAATGATTCGCACCATGCACGCAGCGCCCACCGTACGGGGCGTGTCCTCGATGTTCGCACCGTGAAAGCATGCAGTGCATGACAGTACCCCCGCGCCCTCTGTGTCTGTGACCCACGGTCTCTACCCCCCCACCGGTGTTGCAATTCTTCGCAAGAATTGTAATGTCCTAACTGTTCCAGGTGAGCACGCAGGCCGCGACGTGCGTCACGTCGTCGATCACTTACGACGTATTCACCGAACTAGACCCCCTCGGCACCGGCCGGAGTAAACCTTACGTTGACAAAAAACTCTTCTTTCAGGAGCTCAAAAATCCACCAAAGAAGGTGCTCAAAGACCTCGTACCGACGACGCATACGCTCCTAACCGATATAATGCCCGTCGCGGCCGAGCCGAGGAGCGACACGTACGGGCCCGCGACCACCCTGACGTCGCTGTCGAGGCAGTCGGGCGGGTCCGTCGCGATCGCGAAGCCCAATCAGGGGGCCGTTTTCTCGGGCGGGTTTTTTGCGTCCGATCCGTTCGCGGAGACCGATCCGTTCGACAATACCGACCCGTTCTCGGACTCGTTCAAGGACGACCCGTTCACTAGCATGCAGGATTTCCCGAGGCCGAGCTCGCTCCGCGCGGACGACGCGAAGAGTAAACCGCCGAGGGAGTTGATCCAAGATAAGCCGGAACCGAGCCTGGAGAATGGAAGGAACGTCTTCAACGGACCGCTGCAAGTGAACCTGCCCCCGGAGCCGGCACCCAAGTCGCCCAGATTGCAGAGACAGGTAAGTCGGCGACCGTGCTCATACATGTTGTAAGATGCATTTTTAGTGCTTATAAAAACCTTAGATATGTTTGCTTGAAGCTAAAATAGTAATTATTGTTAACTGATGAACCTGTTGTCTATACATTGTACATCATAAAATTTGTACTTTTGTACATTAAACATGCTATGAGTAGTATTAAAATTGTTTGCTAGAGACAATTGATTTATAAATCAATACAGAATCGAAGGAAATAACTTCAAAATGTACTGTAATGCCTTTCAATTCTCGTTACAGATTTCTTACGGGTAATCGATAAATGATGCCACCGAAAGTGTAAAGCACGAAATATAATCGTCCAACATTACATTTGTTATCGTTATTCGAAATATATGTAATGTTAGAGAAATAAAATTCGAAAGGGTATCCAAAAAAATAACAACATACCATCACGCCAGGTCCCTAACGGAGTTGGCAGAAAGCACGAAGAGAGTGATGAATGTAGACGAAGCGCGTCAGGTATCCAAAAAAAGTGTACTCTAATCAATTTCCAGGGAACGGAAACGAGTACGATACGTCAACGCCCGCAACCGAGTTCAAAAATGCATCCGGACAACGCCTCCCCGCCGCCGCCGCTGCCGCCCAAGAAAATCGGTGAGATCTCCCTGGTGCCGCCGCCGAGACCGCCGCACGATCACGACCACGAGACCGAGGACTCCGAGACGGGACCGCCGCTGCCGAGACCGGCCAGGAAGAAGGAACCTTTGGTTAGTACGAAATGTTTAAAGTGGCGAGATGTGTCGTGAGTCATCAGTTATATTCCTAGAATACTTGGCACGACTTTTTTCATATACACGTATTTATTTACAAAATCCACTACTTTGAAACGCATACAATTATTATTATTTTTTATTAAATCAACATAGAGCCAATTACGGATGTACAATTTATGTGTAGCTTACTTATTATAGTGGATATAAATTTGTTAAAGTCTGAGAACAGTAAGCCATGAAAACGATGAATTACCGTTAAAATTGTGCGCAGGCGGACCGCAGCACTAAGCCGCGGGTGCGGTGCGCGGTGGGCGGGGTGGGGGGCGGCGCGGGTGGCGGCACCAGCAGCGAGGACGAGTACCTGTCGCCGGCGCCGCCGCCGCTGCCGGCCGCGCGCCGCTTCGACATCACCCTGAGCCAGCTGCTCACAGCCTCCATGGACGACCTTGCCGCCAGGTATACGCCAACACACACATACATACATATTAATTTTTCATTTGCGTCACACACACTTGCTAACTCGTAAAATTAGTGCATCCAAAGTATAAAATTAATTTCCGAATAAAACACGACAGCTAGACATTCTACGGTTTCAGTGGCGAAAGAAGGAACTTTCTACCAGCCCTACACATTGTAAACTAGTTATAAAGTGTTTTATAAATTTCGGACTCGCAATTTTTCCGTAAATCCTTATGTATACCGTTCTACTTTCCGACAAGTTAATGAAGTAAGTTCAAATCTATTTTAAGAAGCGATACATGTGTAGTAGTGACATGTTAACGGATGGCATGAAATGAGTTAGGCTAGTTTAAAAACTTTGCCATCGTCTTCGCTAGTACACGACTATGACAATGAATTTTGTTGATAACTGCAATCGTATGTACTCTGTTATGTAAATCACTTTTCATTACTTCACAGGCTACGAGTCCCAGTTGCGACCCTATCTTCCATGACGTTACCTCAGCTCACCGAATATCTACGGTCTTATTTAGCAGCCGACACAGACCGAGCGGTAAATTGTTTGAATCCGTTAAAAATTATTGTTTTGCTACAATTGTATATTAGTATCAATTTTTGGAAAATTTGAGACTTATTGTCGTCAAATATTACACTGTTTCACAGCACATTCACGTTGATCCGTCGATGCGTTCCGATAAGGAGAAAACGGTGCCTACAGCACCGATACTCACGCCGCCAATAATAACGGAAGCGAAACCTGTGCCAGCGCCACCTATAGCCACAGATTTTAAACCGCAATTCGAAGACAACTTCGCGCCGACCGATTCGACGGAAACATTCGTCGCCAACTTCGACGACTTCGATAAGAAGGCCAACCCGAGCTACGACAGGTACGCGGCGTTCAGGGAGATACAGGAGCAGGAATTGAAAGCGAAATCGATTTTAGATCCCATAGACAACGAGACTAAACTGGACGCAGAGGATAAAGAAATGACGATGATAGACAATCTGATAAAGACGGACGTGCAGAAGGGCGAAGTGAAGGAACCCACGCGCAGTCCATTGAAAACTCTGGACGAACTAACGTTAGACTCGTTTAATATGTTCAGAAATTCGGTGAGCCCCAAACCGATAGAAGCCAAAATAGAAGACGTGAAGACCGTGATGAAGAATTTGCAAATAGAAAAGGCGCGACGCAGCGTGTCGCCGCGAGACAACGGGGTGCCGGAGACGAAACACGAGAACACGAACGACAGGTACGCGGCGCTGAGGGAGATAACGATAACTGAGCCGCCGGACGAGTTCGAGTCGCTTCCGCCCGAGGTGCCCAAAGAACGCAAGAAATCCGACGAGAAATCTGACGGATTCGACAATTCGGACTTCTTCGACTGCATCGACAACAGCTCCCTCTCGTTCACGCACGTCGAAGATGCATTTAGGAAAAGTCCATGCATACAAGAGAAGGTTATTGAGAAGAGAATTGAGGAGAAGAAGGAGACGCCGATAGAATTGCCGCCCGCGAGAGATCTACAGCCGCCCATGAGGCTGTCCACGGGATCCATTAGCGACGTGCCGAGTGGATCGTCTCCAGACACCAAAGGTATACCTTTACGTACTGTCACTAGATAGAGGAAAAGTTCTAATAAAATGCGTTCAGATTAATAAACGCGTAATGAAATAATAAGTAAATTTGTTATTGAAGGAAGGTGTAACCTGCATAATAAAATAATAATTTATTTTTAGAAAAATGTTCAGTCGTTCCGAGTGGTGTGGTTGAGAGTGTTGGCATAGGCGTGGGTCTAGGCCCGAACGTGGGAGTGGGCGTGGGCGGCGGACGCTGGGCGGTGCTGGGCGGCACGGGCACCTCGCCCTACTCCTCCGACTCGAGAGACTCAGAACCGCACGCCAGGCGAAGGCGACCTATGGGTGAGTGAAATTGTGGTGAAGTGCCAGTATGATTCAGCACCTACCCCATCACAAGGTGTCTGATGCGCTTTGTTATTCGCAACATTGTAAAATTATCCATATATTTTAGTCAAAAATTGACAATTTTTATATTCGCTAACGTGGATTAAAAATCCACAAGATAACGAAATTGAATTAGGATATTTAAAAAGTGTTTTATTTATAGTTTAGTGTTTTTTGATCTGTACGAAAGATATTACATAAACCGATTGTATAAATTGTATAAATTGACATATAAAATATATATATGTGTAACTGTGCTGTGCCGCAAGTGGTGACGTCATCGTCGTCCCGCGACGCGTCGCCGTGGGAGGAGGAGCCGCGCTCCGCGCCGCGCACCCCGCGCGCTCCCCCGCACCACCGCGACCGGGACAGAGACTCGCGGTGAGATACAGTACCATAGCTCTATCATGATTGACATTTTGATGATCTTTGTAATTTGTTGATTTGTTAGAAAAATCCATAAGGGATGAATAAACAAATGAATTGTGTTGCAACCAAATTATATTCTAAGTTTCACTGATACCATACAGGTCGCAGACTTGTATCTTCAGTCAGTATTTCTTATTAAACCTGTATATTAGTAAAAAAATCTTTCTCTCTGGTATTTTCAGACAAAACTCGTCAGGCTCTAGAGAATGTCTAGATTCCGGGAGCGGACGAGAGAAGGAGAAGAATAGAGATAAGAGAGACGGTAGAGACGGGAGGGAATCTGCCAGAGATCGAAGAGACTCCGGCAGTGGGCGGGATCGACGTGACGTCAGCAAAGAAAGAGATCACAGGGACCATAGAGATAGGAGGGATCGGAGGAGTAGAGACAGGAATAAAGACGCGTGGGATAGAGATAGAACATACAGCCGGGAGAGAAGCTACAGGGACTCGAGAAGTAGAGACCGGACAAAGGATTATAGGGATAAGGAACGACACAGGAAACCGAGACATTCCTATGACGAAGATGAAGAGTAAGTGTTAAAGATCAAATCATAAGTATTCGCATGTCAGTAACAAATGGTCCAACGGGTCAATCAAATAATAGTAATAATAACTAGCGACAATTCCACACATGGCTATCTGATGCCAAATAAGGCAATTCAATGCCTTTGTTATGATGACCGGATAGTCGATAAAAATACCTTTATACATACAATATAATACATATATAGATATTTTGTTACGACCAGACAACAAATACATTTGCTCATCACACAAATGTTTCTCCTGGGTGGGAATCGAACCCACGACCTCCGGATTTGCAGTCACGGTCTCTAACCACTCGACCATTTGGCCAGTCATGTAACATGTATTATCTCATAGTTACAGCGACGGATGTGGTTCTGGACGTTCTTCGCCAAGAGACCGCTGGCCGGAACAGCGCTGGCGAAGGGACGGTATGTGTTTGAACATCATGAGTATAGATAAGTGAAATGTCGGAACCTAACACAACATTGTGTTTCAGAGAGAAGTTACGGTTCATTGGGTTGGCGGGAGACGAGGCGTCGCAATGATATGAGGCAGAGCGAAGATCCAAGCGAAAGAAGGTAATAACGTATAAATAGATTGGTAAAGGGTGCCCGAAGCGTGCTTAATGTATTAATGCTTTATTAATATTTATCTTCAGGTACGGATCCACACTTGGCTGGCCGGGTCGGCGCTCCGCGACGGGTGGATCCCGCCGTGATACGGACCGCGACTCCCGGGATTCCCGTGATTCTAGGGATTCGCGGGATCGAGAACTTCGCGACTCCGGCCGAGACTCCCGCGACACGCGCGACTCCGGTCGAGACTCGGGTCGGGATTCGCGGGACTCAGGCCGAGATTCCATGAGGGACTCTCGAGATGCAAGGCGCAGGCGACGGGAGGACCCTAGAGCGAGGCCCAGGGACTACAGATTCTCGAACGACTTCTCGCCGCGAGAGCACACTTCGCCGTTTGATAACGACTTCCAAGACACGCCCACTCCCAGTGTTAAGAAGCGCGCGCCCTACACCAGTCTGGAAGGGACGAGGTAACAAGCCGGGGAAATATATTGGGCGTAGATTTGTAATGAAACAGTGATAGCATACATTTTTCATAAACTCACTGATGTTTTCGTAAAACTTAAATGACGATCTATTGTATGGATGAAAAATGTAGTATAAAAAGGAAATCGTAAACGCTTCATACGTCTAAAAGTTGAATATCGCTTGTCACTGTTCTACAAGCAGTATATGACAGGTAAACCAAGCAATCGGTCGGTGCAGGTTCATGTTCGACGCGGAGGACACGACGGCGTCGCCGCTGTCAGGCAGCTCGGCGCGCGCGCGGGACGGCGACTCGCCCGCCGCGCGCTTCCGCTTCGACTCGGACTCGCTGTCGCCGCGCTCCGTGTTCGAGG
>DWUN01004658.1:0-10550 GCA_018249975.1 Passova gellias | reverse complement strand
TTATAAATGTGAATGTAAGTTTGTTTGTTACGCTTTCACGCGAAAACTACTTAACCGATCATCATGAAACTTTGTACTCATATTTTTGGAGGTATTCGATGTAAAATAAGATGGTATTTAAGAAAAATTTTTTTTTACGAAAGATAAAAAAAATGTTTCTTAAATTTTTCAGTGTCCTAGAAAATTAAAATGTAGCCTAACTTCACTATTCCATGCGGATGAAATCGTGGGCGAGAACTAGTAGGTACTATATAAAACTTGAATAGATATTTTGTTTACCCCCAGACACAGACCAAACAAATGTGCTCATCACACAAATGTTTCTCCTCATCTTTGTAAAGTTTATTTACATGTCATATGGCATTTTCCATTTTATAATATAATTTGCTACAGTTATTACTATTTATATTTAATGCCCGAAACTGTTCCTGCCATCCTAACGCACACATCCACGTGTAAGCAAGGTCGAGGCCATCATAGTAACAAAGAACTATTTTTATACAACTCAATTACTAATTTATTACATTAACTATCAATCAGTTTCGTACCAACTAGCCATATTGTTATAATTATCATACAGTCACGTTCCAAATATCTGTACCGATGCAGAAATGACCGCTTCTCTTAAGCACCCACGTAAATTCATCATTTTGTTCATAAATTCTTACATAATGACTTCTATTTGTATTGTAGATGTAAAAGTAAAGGATTTAATAGACCATATCATTATCTGTCCAGTTGAAAACAATCCTCCCGTGCAACTCCCAATCGGTCACGATTCTCGGCCACTCAGAGTCACGATTTTGACACCATTATGTGAAGTGAGAGGCATATTTTTTTAATCCGTTGATTAGTCCACTTCTGAAAACATGTCTCCTGTTAGCATGATAAAAAAAATTCAAAATCGGTTCACGCAGTCCAAAGTTATGAGGTAACAAACATAAAGAAAACCAAAAAAAATACAGACGAATTGAGTACCTCCTGTTTTTTGAAGCCGGTCAAAAAGTGCGGATTTGCACACTTCAAACACGCCAGAGAATATTAAGGACAACTCTAAAGTGCTCAGGTTTCCATGCAATGTTTTCCTTCACCGCTATAGCGGATGACGTTTAATTTGCGTAAAACACGTCACTTTGGAAATACAGTGGTGCGTGCAACACTGCCAGAATTAGAACCCAGATCTGAACCACCATTACTGCTAAGTTAAAAACGTTGAATATAGCATCATAACACAAGGCGATAACAGCTTAAACCAGATACTTCATACTCCCACCACTGATGTGATGGATTTGGATTACCGCATTCCGGTTTCGAGGATGTCGCAAACAGATAAGCAATGTTCCAGAGGATTCTTAACATATTCCTTAACCATAGACACATCTGCCAACAATCTCGAGAACATCTCAATCCTGTTCGATATCAGATGCAGATGTTTATGGGATGTTAAACACCGGCCATCAAGTTATCTTGTATGCTTCTAATAAAGTTTAACAAATTTAACAGAAGTTACCAGTGAGTGGTAATCAATCCGATTGAATTATTCAAATTTAAATTCAAATTCAAATTTAAAAATTTTATATCACTTTTAACTATGTACATATCAATACAACTTATTTGTGAACCCCTAAAAAAGTTTAGCAAATCAAATTGAACAGAATAGAATTACTAGTTAGTGGTAATTAAATCGATTTAATTATTGAAATTCCAGTTCTGATTTGAAAACTATTTTCATCGTAAGTACAATCCATACACGTAATAAATGTCAAAATTATACTGATGCAAATTATTGCTTTCATCGGCTTCATACAGCCTTACGTACCGTAGACCATGAGAAAAAAGACGTAAGAAACAGCTAACTGACTCAACGGCTTCACAAATGTAGAATGCTAGTTTTTGTAGGTTAGTTTAGGTTTGTAGGTTATAAAATAAAACTTGCATTGCCAATATATGTACGTAAATTATATCTTATTCAAGTACGAATTCTAATATTTCTAATATAAAAATATCGTACACGGGAACCCTATACTTACTGTGAAAGAACCATCAAAATAGATTTAGTCGTTCGGAAATTTATCCCAACAAAAAACAAAAAATTTAAAAAGGCTACAATTATTTGTAGCAAATAACTACCGATTTCAGGAAGGAAGGCAGTTATTATGAAATCCCATACAGACAGTTCAACTTCATTTACATATATAGACGGATAGGTGTAATGCATATTAATATTAAATACAGTCATTATAAATGTATGTAATCAGAGATCTATCTGACACCGGTATTACATAGATTACACGCTCATTTGCAACTGCGTGTAAAAACGCGTGGATATGTAGCGAGCAGTTTAGACATCAGTATTAGCGATGATAAGTGTTGAATGTAATTAGTCGTTTTATTCGATTACCACTACATTGTAGGTGCCATTAGGGCCTGTTCTCACTTTATTGTTGGAACTTACGATTGACTGTGACTATGCGAATAACTGGGAACGAATTCAAACACGGCTATCTAATTCCAAATTTGGCAATATAATGTCTGTGTTATGGTAACCCGGCAACTGATAAACTATTAAACTAAATGATATTTATCTAAACATTAAGGGACTTTAAAAAGGATTCTACCGCGTTACGTTAGATATAGGAGAATCAATCGTTTTGTGCCAGAAGTATTTGAAGCGTCAAGCCATGTCTAATTCTTGTCAATTCTATGTAAAGTACGTACAACATTATTTGGGAATTCCAATAAATGGCTGTCTTTATACAGAATAGAAAGCAATTATATGATTATTATCTTTGAGCTGTTGACGTTAATTGGTAAAATCTGAGCAATTCCTTTTTTAATTTATTTACTTTTTGTAACGATTGTATTCAGTACTAGCTATGTGCAATTATCATTAATGAACGTATTTGATTCGATTTTTACCGCCATTGAAAGGTGTTTAACGTCTGACCCACTTAGTCCATTACCGTTGTGTAGGTTTTATGGATTCGATTATCTATCAATCAGAATTACGAGTGGCGAATTTACACAAGTATTTTACGTTTGAGTGCATGGTGTACTAAAAAATGTAAAGAATCCGATTGAAATGTAAAGAAAAATAGTAGAATAGATAGTGTTAGGTATCTGGTTGCAAATGGTTACTATTAATGCCGCTAAAAAAAATTGGCAACATAACGCATAATCTATACTAATAATATAAAGCTGAAGAGTTTGTTTGATTGTTTGGTTGTTTGATTATTTGAACGCGCTAATTTCAGGAAATATTGGTACGATTTGAAAAATTCTTTCAGTGTTAGATAGCTAATTTATCGAGGAAGGCTCTAGGCTATATAACATCACGCTAAAATGAATAAGAGAGGAGCAGCAACAAAAAATAATTTATATGGCAGAACAACATTTGCCAGGTCAGCTAGTTCATTATAACTTCGACATAAACTTTTAAATCGTTGAAATTGTTCTGCGTGCATTTTATTCTTAAACCGTCCAAATTAGTGTGAAACGTTAAGCACTTTAAACGAATGTTTAATGTCATAAATGACACTAAAGTCGCCAGAAGCGACGAACGAGAGAGCTTCAGTGTTTAATGATTTATTGATAGGGTCCATTAATTTCAATGGAACTCCTAATTTATGTGATTAAAAAAGAAAACTTTAAAGGTCATCGCAGTATCATTAGTGGGTACACCCCGCGATTGGGTGAAAAATATATGGTATAAAGATCGGGTTCCCATCAACTTTGCATACGTATTATCGCTCGGTATTTTTTACGACACTCGTAAAATTTAATGACGAAGACGCAGCGCGGGTAGCCGATTTGATTTGCGAACGCCACGAGTTCCGGTACATCCATTTGTCATTAATATGGCCGTTGGCTTAAAAAATGCTTAAAATACAATATATTATAACGCAAGTTAACGATCATTATTAGTCATATTCAATTTTACGGGGGACAAATGATAGGTACTATATCGTGGGACAACGCAGACAAGGACACACGCTCTGATTACAAGGCATATGTATAAGTATACTACAAAAATGCACATATACTTTAAATTAGCTGTGCCCGCATTGTTACCGGCGCAGATTTTGATTCTGTGAGAATTTCGAGATAAAACAAAGCCTATAAGTTGTCC
The DNA here is from genome assembly GCA_018249975.1 of Passova gellias. Classification (NCBI taxonomy): domain Eukaryota; kingdom Metazoa; phylum Arthropoda; class Insecta; order Lepidoptera; family Hesperiidae; genus Passova; species Passova gellias. The sequence goes on along the minus strand of DWUN01004658.1, from coordinate 6,421 downwards.
TATAACCTCCTCTATCTTCCAGTAAACGTCCCACTAACATCGTTTCAGCCGTTCCAGAGATTAGCCCGAAAAAAAGAGAGACAGACAGACGGAAGTTTTAAAAAAGTTTATTCGTGTTAAAGTATCGTGTAAATGACTATAAGCACTTGTGAACACACATCTATTTTGAAATCACAGACAGACACCTCAATCTTATTTAGATGTATAGACTATTATTTTATGGGCCTCCACTAGTCCCCGACTTCATGCGGATGTCCCGGATATCCTAAATGATCTCTTAGCGCACCTTATTAGCACTAAGTAATATTCCATTGCTCTGCATAATCACAGTTAATTGCGAGTATAATTATATATTATCATTAAGACCATTTGCACATTTTGTATGCAAGTATTCACCTTCTAGCTCAATCCTTGACCCAGAACTATAGATAGCTGGTATCTATTAACAATTCACATATCGCTAACTAAACAGCTAACACGTGGAACGTATGACGTATACATACATACATACATACATTAGTTGCATGTAATTTTCTACTTTCATGTAGGCACGGACGAAGGTCGCATCTGATTAAAATTTCCTTCGCGATACATTTAAAGATAAAAGGTATGAATTACATATGTATATGTCAGTATAGGATATGCTATAAGTTTGCATATGCATTGAGATAAGACTCATGCGGTGGCGGCCTTCGGGGTTGGGGTTAGAGCAAAAGGCCCGGCCTTGTTCTTGCAACTCGAGCAGAAAAAAGTTGATATTAACATTTGTTCCATGACCTTCTTGATATTGGTTAAAACATTAAAATAAGTTTGGTATTAAAAGTATAGTACAGTAAGTATTAACGATATAAAAATAACGTTCCGCAATAGGCGAGGCTCTTGCAAAGACGTGCCGCCCAGAGTCTCGCAATGGTTAAAGAAAGGAAAAAGAAAACATTTACTTTGCCAACATAATGACTTCTAAATTATGTAGTTACCATAAAATAAAATAAAAAACGGTCAAGTGCGAGTCGGGCCGAGGGTTCCGTACAAACATGTAGGTATATATTCGTAAAGGTATAATAGACCTCAGTAATTGCAATGAATTTCAATTTAATACCTCTACGCGTTCATGAGGATACTTTAAAATTATTAAAAATATTTTTATTATATGATGTAACTAAAAATTTACAGTTTTCGGAATTTTTCCTTTATCAGTACTACTAGACGTTGCTTCGTACCAAATTTCAAAATTCTGAGTTCACGGGAAGTACCCTGTAGGTTTTAACTTTACCCTGTAGGGTCTTGACAGACAGACGGACGGATAACAAAGTGATCCTATAAGGGTTCCGTTTTTTCCTTTAAAGGTACGGAACCCTAAAAACGATTATAGAACAAAATTATTGAATGTAAACATAGGTACCTACAGCAGTAGATAAGTAGATAATACATGAAAAAAGTTGGTAAGAATTTCAGGCCCATTAAATATTGAGTAATTTAATGACTTTTCCTGAATAAATACTAGCCTAGCCTAGCTCGTTTAGTTGAGAGACAAATTATACCTATGTTACAAAAATAAACAATTTCAGTGTTTATTATTAAATTATTTAACACCAAGAATGAATAGACCCTTTCTATGTAGTAGACAGGCGAAAGTTTATGTCAATATAAAATAAGGATCAAGAACCACACATATTCTGGCGATCGGATAATTTAATACACTCCAATGTTCATGAATGCAAGTGTGGAGTTAACGCAGCTCAAGTTAACACCAATAAAATTATCATTATCTGGCATACGGACAACATCGCGGGTCGATAAAGGTCAATGCGTACGTAAACCAACTCTTTATCACATAAAAAGACATTTAATATGATTACATATCACTTCGCGATACACGTACTTGTAACGTGTCACAAAAAGAAAAATGCGTTATATAAAAACGTCACAAAAAAGACACTGAATTATGTAATGGGTCACAAAAAGGATACTGAGTTATATCACGCGTCACAAAAAGAACACTGAATTATGTAACGCACTACAAAGAAGATACTATGGAATTGAACGCGTAACAAAAAGGATAATCTGTTATATAACACGTCACAAAAAGGATAAACCGTTATGTAACGCGTCACAAAGAAGATACTGAATTATATATACGTCACATAAAAAGATACGCCAACCTTGACACAGATTAGCACGACAATAAAATGTTCCTGAACAATCAGGACAGCAGAATGAGTTTTAATAAATCTCTAACGAACGGCTAAATTGTAAAACTACGACTACATACTTTCATTCTATACGAAAGTTTGTTATACGATGAAAATATTAGAAGTCACATACTAACTACTATGGTTACGGTAACCAGTTGCAACAATTCGAATTGTGGGATGTGAAATAATAGTCGATGTTGATTTCTTGATTATCTCATCACTTTATTATTTGTCTACATTAAATATTGATTTGCAGTTGTCAGATACGAGTTCGTTCGGTCGACGAGCTATGAATCGGAGGAATGGATGACATGAAAAAATACATGACAAACTGTAAATGAAATGACATGGAACGGTATTTAAAAAAAAATAATGTTGCAGCCAATACGCCACAGAATAATCCTCAATCCGTTCACAACAATACTACATTCCGACAATGATTGGTAGATGATTGCGACAATAATTATCTGGAAAACGCTAAATCGAACATCATGCAAATGCACTTTAACGCACTGTTGGACAAAAGAGCGTTTTATTCTGAGACGTGACGTCACGACATTGACATTGGAACACGGAGAGACATAATGTTAGATTTATTTATTTATCGTGCATATAGGTGCAGAATTTATTATACCTTATGATATCGGAACGATAAAGTTGGCTTAATGCCATTGCAATTATGGGCGAAGAGTGCAGACAAAATGATATTGCTTTGTGCACATCGATACAATATATTAATTGCGCATTTTAAAAGAGATACCAATTGACATTTAAAAGTGTCATTAAGTAACACTACTTGATGTCAGGACTCAATACCTAAATTTTATTTGTTACGACAACAGACCTTGAATGCTTCCTGAAAAAATATAAAATCTTGAAAATGTTGTTAAAGACAAAGAAGATTCTAGATCAAATACAATTTGTAACCGTTATCCTTACGACCTTCACTAAACAAGAAATTAATAGAATATAATTTAATTATAGAAATTCCGACTAAATACATATCCTGTACTTGTAACAAACGTAAATATAAAGTAAGATGTGTATTCCAATTCCATTCCGTGTTTTATTCCAAATCAAATTCCGTAGATCATAAAGTAATCTTTGCATCGAACGTAGAAGACTTCGTTACGTAAGAACCAGAAGCGTCATGACCTTGACATTGACATTGAACGACAAGCGGCAAGACAGTGTGCAACATTGTCACAAGCGGGTCACCATATTAAACGATTCGGTTGATATTTTTTTTTCGTTGCAACATTCCCTTTCGTAACTTGTATCGGGCGAATGAACTGCAACATTGTATCTTAAATAACATGTTTCGATATAAATGTGCTGTTCAAGTTATCTGCTAACCAAATTCGGTGGTACGGCGAGCAGATTGTTTAGGTGGAAAAAGAAATGATCAAAGATCTATCACTCTCGGATCAATACGTAGTAATACATCGCAAGTTATCGAAATAGGCTGATAAGCGTTAAGGGGAAGACTGGAGTTAGGGTACTAGGGGTCTCGGCAAATATCATGTATTTTTTTCATCATCATGTATTTTGAAATAAATTAAATAGAACATGTTTCTTTACCAAAATATGGAAATATTATTAATATTATTTAACGCGGTTATAACAACATTAAACACACTTAAAATTCGAACTTGGAGCAATCTCTTTTGAAATTGGGTTAGGGATACAAATCTCACGATAGCTCAATGTAATGAGTCTAACATTGCCAAAATAACCTCACTTAATTACGTCAGCGTTCATGAATCACTGATGTTACAAACGCGCTCTACATTGTACGGGAACTTTCGCCGTTTTTCCGATATAACACTCCTCGCACTAAACAGTTAGGGACAGCGGCTTACGTCGTCGCAACACTGTAGGATCCGTACTACAGTGTGTCAGTGGGCCAACAAACTGCAACATAGTTAAACCACCTTGACACTGCGGCTGCTTCGCAACATTGTGTCACACTGGTCACAGGGGCTAATTGAAACGGATTCTGTGAGGATTCTCTATCTTTTTCAATCGTTACGACACCCAATAGAATAATGAGCGGTAAATATTAAACTTGTCACTATTCTACATACATAACATCACGCCAGCTCCCTAACGGGATAGTCAGAAAGCACCGAATGCCAAATATCTCTGTCCTTGCAAACCTTCGTCTACGTAAATCATCCTCTTCATGCATACACGTCGGTTTCGGAGACTCTTAACTTCTCCGTCGGCCAGTATCTGCACTTTCTGTTGGACGGAATCGATGTGAAATTCCTAGAAATGTTAAAAACTAGTGACAAGATTTTTTTTTTATGTATGAGAAATCCAAAAAAAATATCAAAAAGAAATTCAAATTTAAAAAGATGTATTTCGATAACAACGCTAATTACAGTGATCCAAGAAAGATACAAGATGTTTTAAAAACAGCATCTAAGATATGTACTTATACACTTAACTTTTGAAAACGAAATATATTAATTATGTCAAGACCATATAACTTAGTTAAAACTTCAAGATTCAATCAATCAATGGAATTCATACAATCATTCAAAACATTCGATTAATAAAATTAGAAACGATGTTTAGTGGGTAATTGAATAATTTAATTAATTGTAATGTCATTCCGTCACAATGAGTTACAAATGAAAGATCAAGTCGTTCACATCCATTGTGTTGTATTATTGAGCCGAGAAAAGCACAAGTACCTAGTGCCGACCTTGACAATGAATTATATGAACATGTCATACTATAAGACAAAGTAGTATCGGGTCAGAGGGCAAGAAACGATGACATTGTTGTCTCAAATGATGATAAAACTTAACAATGTATTAACACAACATTGTACAATTACTGTAGTATCGGTCACGAAGGTAGAGCTATTTTTGATAACAATAATAAAATGAATGTCTTGAAATAACTCCGCACAACGGTCAAGTTCATTGACCTCTGGACCAATAGTTTAGTCGACTATTTTTAGTAAAGCAAGCTAATCACATTTATTGTTAGGGCTATATAAAAATAATGTGAAAAAGCCTTAAACTGTTCTACATTTTAATATGCTGTACCTATTATAATGTTATATGTCAATGCACCACTAACCCACTTTTCATTACGAGGAATCAAAAAAAAAACAACAATAACAATGCTTATAACCAATGTAGTGAATCCCAAGAGAATTGTATGTACAAAAAGAAGGCAGCCATACCCGAATTTAAAACAGAGATTCATCAGTCTGACATAACAGTAACGGTTCCTCTGTTACATCAGCCATATTATTATGTCAGTGGGCCAAGAAACGCCAACAAAGTTGTATCAGCCTTGACAATGAAATGAATGTCCTAACGGTCAGTGACAATGTATATGGCGGCGACGCGGGCGAGGATTTAATGAATTTTTTACCACCATTTTCCCTTACAACAGTAACGACAACATAGTTACTTGTTGTGCAGTGGTACAAAAACCTCGACATTGTTGTTGATGTATCCTTGACACTGGCAATATATACACGCAGTTAACACGCGATTTTGTTACATCTACAACGTGAATCGAGTTCTTTGCGAGTGAAAGTACTAGAAGAAAACATATTAGGTTTTCCTGTAGTCTTCTCCTGAAGCCACTTTGTTCGCAACATACGATACTGGCGGGAACAGATTAATAAATTATTCTCTTTGCTATGGTGCTACTCTTGACTTTGACCTGAACTTGACTTGAATTCTTGATTAAAATGGTATTCATTAAATTGACGTAACGAAGTGCAATATGGTGTGAACGGAATCTAATATGGAATGTCACTGCGGTGCATAACTTAACAATGCACTCCGTCAACAACACAGACTATTGTTACCTACTCGAGTATGATATTTATTCAGAACGCTAGCAAACGTGCTGCCCATTGCCACCTCGTAAGTGTATACAAATTGGTTCCATATATATGAAAGTTTATTCCATATATTTGAAAGTAAGATGTATTCATACATGGTTGGTATACGGAAGGAGCTCTTTAAACGATCTCTATGTGATCTCTATCTACGGTCTTGAGGCCTTGTATTTTATAGAATACCTCTATTAACACGCCAATAATGGATTCACTTAATAGAACGTCTAGTCAGATCGTCTCAAATTCGAATTACAATTTTAGCGCTGATACAGATTATATAAACATACTAGTAGACCAGACCACGCGTTGCCGTGGTTCAATTATGATAACTCAATCTTTTATATGTAACAAT
>DWUN01004657.1:0-10552 GCA_018249975.1 Passova gellias | reverse complement strand
AAAATATTGTTCATAATTTAATAGTTACTATCCCTTTCCTCATGAACGCGTGGAGGTATTAAATTTAAATTCATATCAAATACTCAGGTCTATAATACCTTTACGAATATATACCCACAGGTTTGTACGGAACCCTCGGTGCGCGAGTCCGACTCGCACTTGGCCCATTTTTTATTTTAGAACTCCGCTATAGATGTAAACATGAAATAAAATGTATGTATTATTTTGTATATTCTTTAGATTCTAGAATACATAACATATAACATATAAGTTGGGGCTTCATCAATATGGCTTCCTCGATGTCGTCTGCTCATTTGTTTTTCGGAATAAAACACGTTGTAACGGATCACTCCGAAAATCATTGTCATGAAACTTTAAGATTAGATTTACCATATTTTTATATATACATACAGCCAGTAAAAATGGCCGGTGTATAAGCAAAATGCTTATTGTGACTTCCAGTTTTTATTCACTCTTAAGTTTTTTAAATGTATTCTCCATTTATAGCTTCAAAAACAATAACATTATTTCTGAAATCAACTGATATATGTAGTAGGCATTTTGAATTGAAATTGCACGACCAGTCAAAATGACTGGTTTGGTAAATCTAGTGTTAAAACAGGGATATTCCTTATAGTGCAGTCCGTAGTTAATTTAACACCTAGACATAGCACAAGCAATCGTGCGGAATCGTTCCGAGCGGAAATCGAACCTACATGCCTCCGAATAAACATCCATTGAAGCAACAGCCCAGTCAAATGCACTAATATTATAACCGTTTCATTTGTACGATAATTTGGCGACTAAGTTGGTGTCGGCTGTGCGTGTGTGTGTGTGTGTGTGTGTGTGTGTGCGTGCGTGTGTGCGTGCGTGTGTGCGTGTGTGTGTGTGTGCGTGTGCGTGTGTGTGTGTGCGTGTGTGTGTACGTGTGTGTGCGTGTGTGCGTGCGTGTGTGTGTGTGTGTGTGTGCGTGCGAGTATCCCGCGAGCAGCGCGCGTAATGTATGGAAGCGCACAATCGGGCAGGCGTTGGCAACCGCCCCATTCAATTCCCATTATCTCAGCGTCGAGAATTGCCTCGTGAAAATGTATGTCTATGGAAAATACGAGTGTCTTGCGTAACCGCTCGTAATGGAAATATTAGCTGGCTGCTCGCTTTACTTGGGCTATGTTTCGTACTAAGAAAATACACAGCTCCTTATGTCTTTATTAAAAAAAAACGAAAACGCTATATTTGAGAAATATTAAAGTAAAACATACCTCCGACTTGCCTCATTTGAAATGTCGCTTTATTTTCAATTTACCCTTGAATTTTTCTATATAGGTACCCTTAGTAAAATGTAACCGTAACCGTAAATGTAACCGTAACCGATAATGTAACCGATGTATGACTTCGCAAACGTATGAAGTATAAACTAGTTGCAAAAACATTAATTGTCAACTTGTCTGATTTAGTATCTACTTAGCGGCATTTCTATGTCACAACTGGTGCCGTAAACATGATCATTTCGTGCGTCAATTGGCATTAAGGCTTTTTTCGAGCTTTTCAGGAAAGCTTTCAGAAAAGACTATATATATTTTAAAATACTCTAAGTCATAGTTTCTCAACTGGGGGTCGCAATCTGCTAAACAGATTAGGTCTATATACACAAGATTCGTTTCGAAAAATTTCTATAATTTAGATAAAATTATTTTACAGTTTTTAAAAGCAGGGGTCGCAAGATTTTTCACCTAATTTTTTAGATTTTTCGTGGGTCGCAACATAAAAATGCTCGAAGGCGTGCAGATCTCCTTGCGACCTTTTCCTCCACCGACATAGCGATTTGAATTTTAAGTTATGGAGTACACGTAACGTACCCCCGACCACCGAAATGGGACACTGAATTTCAAACCACTAGATTGTCACTGTTACTTGAGCCCTGCACTAAGTATTAAAATATATTCGCTTGTCACTTCTGCCACAAGCCGTGGCACTAAGCCAATTGGCTTGTGCGAGAGGTCACATCGTGCACAAATTTCGACTACCGCGCACCGCTCGGGGCCCCGACCGCCGATACAATATTCATGCTATTGTTATGCGATCTATAAAACCACACTTGAAACAAAAATGAAATTATTGACGTTACGTGAACGGTCTTCTGCGAAACACATTTGCAAGAAACACGTTTAAAATTCAAAACAGATTCAGTGCTTTCAAACAAATTCCAAGTCATTTCGACAAAAAATAAATATCACGTCAAAATATTCCCACATGCCTACAGAGAGAGGTATTTTTCATCATTCCGATGTTGCCTCAAACTAAGGGCTCGTACGCGTGTGTCAGTGTTTTCGTTCATACACGAGTACATGTCACTGTCGTTGCCATATTTCCGCACGCCCGAAAGCTCCTTTCATCTCCCTCGTCCTGTCCGTTCTCGCTGGGTGACGTGACGTCGCTTGGCGTGACGGAACCAGTTTCGCTGCCTTCTTTGCTTCTCATTTTATTCAGCACCATGATGCTAATTGCTACTTGAAGTGAAGCAATTAGTGCGTATTTGCTCACATTTTTCTTGTTTTGTTTTTTCTTTACTCTTTTGTTAATTTCATTTTCTGCAATTCTATAATTGCTTGCCCGTAGATGAGATTTTGTTATTCTTATAATTTCGCAATACTTTACGCCTTCATTTACAAGGTATTTATGCGCCAAACATAAATTTCTATTTATTTTTCTTAAATGCATAGATGACTGAAGTCGCATAGTAGACATGTAGACCTACTCGTATGTATTAATTATATGAAGTTGTAAGAAATGTAGTTGTAACATTTTTGTACTGGAATCGATTGATAGTTCTGGAAAATTTACCTATATTCAATGACTATATTATATTGTTCATTACACTTGGGTCATGATATTGTAATCACGAATAGTTCTACTGGATACCGATAAATTACATCTAATTAAGAGACGTATGGAGAGGTTGAAATTAGTTTTGAGCGCGCAATTAAGTGCACTTGTAATGCAATCGAAGTGGCGTGTAGCTGCCGGCCGCGCGAACAGCGTAATTGCCCTCTTTGGTCCGTTACTTTGCCGATGTTGGTAAAACGCCGATAGATAGGTAAATTTGTGAATAAACACGGCTTGGCTAGTGCGGAATGGTCACATAAATTTGTATATGTCCAATGAAAAACGAGAAGGTGGATGTATCAATTTTACAAAAAAATTATTTGTTTAATAAGTGGGGCTGCGGCTGCCCCATTCTGAAGTCGGCAATTCAATGCTGTGTTATGCTAACCGGACAGCCGATAAAATATATATACAATAGGTATACATACTATTTAATACTTGTATAGATGTTTTTATCACACCGGGACGCAGAACAAACAAGTGCTATTCACACATAAGTTTGTCCTGGGTTAGAATCGAACACACGACCTCTGTTACTTACAGTCGGGCTCTCTAACCACTCGACCACGAGGCCAATACTAGATATAAGTATGGTTGTGGCAAAAGATCTTCACGTACATATCTCGCTTTAACATTATTCATAATGTTTAGTTAAGCAACTTTTAGCTTTTAGTCCGCTATAAGCTCCGCATAGCTTAAGCGGTAGGTTATATAACAGTGTTTATGGTTATCATGCAATTGGATTACATAGGTGAAGATAATTGCACTTCTAAGTACTCAATACACTACGGTCTGGAGTAATCACTGTGTTATGTCGGTCGGTTGGCCGTTCGTCAGCGACTGTCCCCGTATCCTTTGACACGTCCGAGCGGCTCCTTTCGTGCTCAGATTAGTTCGCCCCCGAGTGTTTCTCTCTTTGAGCGTCTCCTGAGTTTTAATATTTTAATAGGAATTTTCTCTGCTCGGTTTTTGAACCGAAATCTTTCTTTTGATTTCGCTCGCACGCTTTGATCCGATCTCAAAACATTTCATGAATTCTTTATACTTCAAACATTTTTTGGTTGCATTTGTGCTTTTTCTCCATTCGAATAAAATTGGCTTAAAATTATTACATTCCTCTTTTATTATGGAATATAAAGATCGTAAATAAAATAAATGAATACCAACCAACGAAACTAAATGAAGCATTGAAGTTGCTGGAAGTTTGTTGTTGGAATAATGTATCCGTAATTGTTTGTGTCAATAAATTAAATTTCAGGAAAGAAGCCATCCAAACCAGAGCCATCTGTCATTTCGTTTCGCACGATTTACGTAATCGCCTATAGATCACGGCAAACGGCGCGATCCAACCGTATCCCAGCAGGTGAGCGGCACTCCAAGAGGACGGGACTCGATGTATGCCTTCAAGCATCGCAATTCTATAAACAAATCAGATAGTTAATTGTATCTGGCGTTAATTTGGGTAATTGTTACGACTATTCATCAAATTTAGATAAGAGAATTGTTACACAAAAACGTTCGTTTAATTTTAAAACAATTTAATCATCGACCAGGAATTGATGTTATTAAATATCTGTAAACGTAACGTTTTTTACCCTTGCTCTTATTACTTTCGTTAATGAGAGGCTAAAATCGTTTTATCTCTTTCTCTTTGTTCCTGTTCTGATTCGTTTCGTCCGCCCGCGCGTTCACTATCCTCATCTAGTTGCTTTCTACCGCCTTGCGCATTTCCTCAAGCCACCTGGCAGGAAGCCTGACCTTCTGTAGTCATTTCAGGTGGCTGAACGTTCGCAGACTACTTGTATGTCATATATATTTCACGTACCTGCCAATGCTATTACTTTATTTTATTTCGAAAAAATTTAGAATACAAAATCAAAAACGTGTAAACTAATTTCAAACATAAATATGTTTATAGTTAACTCAACAGAAATAACGATAATGATTTTTAACTGTTTGATTATATTTTTGTGAAGTGTTTGTTACAAAAAAGGAAAGTACGAAACAGACTGACCTATTTCAAATAGAACAAGGAAGTAAAAAAATCCTACCCTTTCAGCACATTTACAAATAATACATAAGTGAATAATAACAACGTAGGAGTGTGTTCACAAATAACATCCGCTATAAGCCTACATGTCGAACAAATCCGGACCGCTTAGATTATGCTTATTGTTATGGAGGCCGGGTATCCGCTGGCCCTTTATTTGTTCCACACCCTAAATTCGACATAGCTTCCCACGGAAGACCTTATTACGTGCCCGTCAAAGATCATTTTCGAACTTAGCCGGAGTATAGTTTGCTTCGCTGACCAATTCTCTCAAACATCAGCAGATTGTTTCCGCATGAATATTTCATTATTAATACAGCCTACCTGCTCAGTGCGCGTTGCAAATGAGAAGTCGGCTTTCGGAAGGTTATCGCCAGGTCCCTCGTCACTTCCTAGTACATTTATCGCAGTATTATCTACGTGAATTCGTATTAATTCTCCTAAATTTCCAAAAAAAACTGACTTTTCTAAGTTTTCCATTGTTCTAACAAAAGTTTCTTTTCTTGCGATAAAATTGCTGAGGACATGTGGCCCACCAAGTGCGCGCGTCGTGATTGATGGACTTGTAAAAGAGCCACGATGTATCACGCATTATCCTGATGCGTCTATCATTTTAGATAATGTACGGTGACCTCCATGTTTGTTTTCTCATAAATCACATGTGGCTTACTTACTGAAATCAAATATTTTCTGTGTTATAAGAAATGGTATTTCTTTTCGGTGGCCAAAAATTAATACGTTATACGACGTTGTTGGCTGTCCGGTTCGTCAGTATGTTGTGGGTCGCATATCGCATATCGAATATTATGATTTAGGGGAAACGAGAAATAATTTCGTAACAGAATCCCGGCTCGGATGCTCCGTCGACGTGGATTAGGATAGAGAATGAAAAGACACAAATAGATTTCGGCAAACGGTCGCAACGTTGGTCGTCCGAGAAGACTCTGTGCTACTACGCGGAAGATTACCTTAAAACGGGCAGCCTTAGACCCGTACCTAAGACCTACAGAATTGTACGAGGGAAATAATAAATTCAAGTGTTTTGATTGGTGGTCGCATGTCACTTATTCGCTTTAGGAAATCGCTCGAAATCTGCTTTGATGGGTTCAAGGTGAAAGCATTGACTTTGTTTCCATGCGATAACACATAAATTGCAATGCAAGTGGGCGAAGTTTGACGCTCTGATTTACAGTTCACTTGTAGCAATGTGTCTGTTACCAACCGATTTTTAAGGTTTGTTCTAACAAACAAACTTTAAGGCACAGCCACTACATGAACCGTATGAAACTTTTCTTTCGCTCACGGCATGCGACGTCGCCCCCGTGTACGGTTTCGCTCTGCCGGGAGTAATTTCAACGTGACGCCGTGTCGTGACGCCGTAGGCTCAACACGTGCCACCTGCCATTTGTAATGAAGTCACGGGTCACGACACGGCAAAGTGACGTCCAAATTAAACCGTGCGCTAACACGAACGCGACCCGCCACCGCGCCGTGACTAATTCTGTTCCGGTGTTAAGTTCATTTGTATTATATACATGACGGATGTGCCATATATGTACCTTCGGTTCATCTCTCTCTGTCTTTGTATTAAACTGGTGGTTTAAAGTCACAACGCGTCGATCCAACAGGTTGGTTTGTTAAAACTGTAGTCATTTTTTTTAAGTACACTGTGGGACTGTTCTAATCCGAATTCTTATGTCCTTGATAACAACTACCGCCTTTTTAATATTCAGATTTTTTTGTTATATTTGGAACATTTTGTTGCTCTTTATTCAATAATATTTTGTTATATATCTCATGTCTCTAGTCCATTCTGAACGTGTCGAAACTTGTGTGTGTTACTTGAGCTACAACAACTAGAATACACATTTCAAATAGCTTCAGTTCTTGTAATCGTGCGCGACTGAAGCGAATATTCGACTAGAGGGTGTTTATCGGCACGTCTGTCGGTCCGGCAGCGCTGAAAAGTGAAATGCCCTGTGTGCGGTCTGTTTGTTTGTTCGGCTCAGACGGCCATGTGCTCATGTTATTCCACAGCCCGGAGCGCTCGGCGTTCTGAACGCAGAATTACACAGTCTAACGAGCTCGCCGAATAACTCACGGCTAGGGGAGTCGCTATTCGATAATTCGTCATTCTCTTTAAAAAAATAAACTATTCAGAACATACTGAATTAATAAAACGATTATTTTTTTTCTTTCGAGACAAATGGAATAAAGTTTAAGTTTTGTACTCGTTATGAATATAAATCGTTAAATGAATTTTTCAAGCGGAATGTCAATAGTTTCTCTTCAGAACGTCGCTACTGTTTAACAATCCCGATGGAACTTTTTAAAAGATAGCCAAGTGTACGCAAAATAAAGTTTACGCATCGTAACTATCTGATCGGAAAAAGAATCTGTTTCTGAAACGTTTTAATTACCGAACGAATTTCGGGGACCACGTCTCGGCACGGGAAGAACAAATTACCAACAGTTGTCGCCGGTGGCGTCGTGGAAAAAAGTTGGTTTGTCGTCCGCCGCCCGCGCTCTGCGGATCCTGGATTCTAATGAAGTCGTCATTTCTTTTCTCCAGTGGTCGTGCGAACGGCGGCAGTTTGTCGCCAGTAATTGCTTCGTTACGGTTTCTGGTTGTTCGAATCGGAGTTGTCGTTTTACTCGATCGAATGCTGTATAATATATATACTGTGTGTTTATATTACTGAATTATTATTTCGTGGTTAACATGTAGGTATTATTTTGGGAAGTTTTTGGAATAACCTCCCAGTTACGCTTGGAAGCGAATGGATTCCGTTTTTTTCAGCGTCCTACCGATGAAGCCCTGGCCGTGGACCATACTTAATGAAGTCGTGGAAAACGTTCATAATTTGTTATACAATAAGTAATATTTCTGAGGTGCATGAAGTCTGCCAATCCGCACTCGGCGGGCGTGATTTGGCTACGCTCTAAAGCTTTCTCAGTATTACGAGGAAGATCTGGGTCCAACAGTGCAACAATAAAAGGATTCATCAAAACAAAGCCAAACAAAATTGCTACTCAAGTCCGCTTCATGAAACCGTATGGCACTGGTTACGTACCATTCTTATCTGGGTGACTAAGTGGTTGTAGTATTGCCGGATGTGATGTAGGGAACTGTAATTTCGGCCGGAACCAGCTAAGGACGGGATAATTTTAGGCTCGTTTGACGATCTGTCACATTCCGTTTGTATGTATGTCGTTTGGAAAAAGAGACGAGCGAGACTAGGAAGTTCAACTTTGATTAGGTTTTGTGCTTTGAAAGTTATTTGTATTATTATCCTTTGGATGACATTTATTCATTAAATATCACGACCAGATTTCAATACCGAGCAAAGAACATGTAACATCAAAATAATAAAAAAAACATTTTCCTTCACGCCGTCACCTAAAAACATAGACAATAGCTATTTTAAAAATATGTAGCCCAAGATTGTATTCCATTGCTTATAAAACGTGAGAACTAACGTGTATATTAAAAGCGTAACATTTTGCCTTCAGAGCAATATTAAAAATTCTACGTCATCATTTAACATGTACTTACGGGCGTGTTCCGCGTGCGAGTAATAAATCCAGGACGCACACGTACGTGGAAATGATTGATGATTTTCTTTTAAACTTTCCTAATTTAACGTCGGGGACCTCGTGGAGCTCCTCCGGCTTGGCAAATAAACCTCGCGTTAATGCTACATTCGAAGGTACACATCTCGCGAAGTTCGACGCACTGGGTGCTTCCGGGTGTTAGTTTCAATTTACTGGTTCAACTATAACTAGTTCGTGTTTGTATCGACGGCCTTCGATAGAAAAGTGCCATGTTTTAGTCCAGTACACAGACATCCTTAAACTTTGTTATTTTAAATGCACATTATTATTTAAATAATGACGTAGATTTTTGTTAAATAAGACGTCGTTATCTGCCGGACAGCGGATTTTTTACTTTGGTTTGTGTGTTAGAAGATGTAATATTTTAAATATGAAAAACATAAAATTACTTTTTAAGCAGTTCTACACGAACATACACAAGTATCCTTTTTTATTGGGCGATAGCCTGAAGGAAGTTGCGGAGTTTGACAAGGTTGCTACTCACATAATCCCCAGTAGCTATAGCTGGAAGGAAAAATAAAATGCGAAGACATTTTCTAACACAAGTTGGTATTTCATAGTCCGGGAAGTTTTTCGGATCTTCAGATTTATTGAATACGTCTTGACAGAACTCTTTATCGAAGCGTTTATGTTATATGATGTATGGGGCCAGCTCGATATATTTTATATTTCGCAACAGATCGTAATAAATAATAGTTCGTTGCAAATATTATTCAAATAATATTTGTATTTTTTAAGATTTATGGATATGATATTTCTCTTTTCATTTATTTGCCTATATGATCCGTTCGATATAGGATAACTCTACACACGGCTGCCTGGTCCTAAATTGAGCATTTAAATGGCTGTGCTATGATAACCCGACAGCTCATAAACATACGAGTACATACTATACGTAACATTACATCCAAGCCATCACACAAATGTTTGTCCTGGGTTGGGAATCGAACCTACGCCCTACCGTTTAGCGTTTAGATCAATAGGCCATTACTAGAGAAAGCTGTTTTAAAATTGAAATACTCGTCACAATAACCCAAATGGTTCCGAGCGGCCCGTACGTATCCGATCTCCATAACGCTGATACAAAGCCATCCGTCCGGTAGTTGTCGCCCCCAGAATCGCATCCGACCAGTAATCTCCTAATGGAAGAGCTCCACGACGGTGCAGATTTGTGTTGCTGTATTTTTTGAATCAATACGTACCTGAATTTTTCTTTTTCAACATTTAACTTTAATTCACTTTGAGTAGCTATGTCTCTATTTTGCCCGTGTCTGTCTTTCTGTCGACTACAAACTTCAAAACGTATCCTCGATGCATGCGTAATGTTCTTCCATATATCATTGCCTTAAATATACTAACAAATTAATTCACCTTCGGAACCGTAATAGCTATTGAAACTGTTCCATTTATTAGATACAGAATATGATTACAGGCGTGGATAATAGTTTTATTTTTATTAAATTGGGTCCACCGGGGTGAGTGCGTATCATTTACATCAATCTCGATCCGGAGACGAGCACCTGTTTGGTAGAAGTAAGTAATCATAGATTGATAGTTGTAGCTTACAGCTTACAGAAATGTATTTTCCCACGATAATAATATTTTATCGAAAATATCCAACATTTCACACAATCTTGCCGCAACAGGAACGTTTACTTTTTGACTAGTCTACTTCGCCGTATGTCCTCCCTCGGCAACCCGGTAACGGATGCCCGACCGGTCCGGCGTCCGTCTGGATCGTGTGCGAATCTGCCACTTTTTATCCCGACCTCATTACAAAAATATGCCAGCTATCGATGATGTGCAAATGTGGTACCTTATTCGGGACAGCTCGGCCCCATACATCATTGTAACTTAAACCGATACGCTTTGTTACGCTCGTCCTTGGCCGACTCCGTTGGCTTCCGAGTCTCCCGGACGACAAGTTTTATAAAGGATTTGTAAATGTACATTTATATCTTGTTGACATACCAAATTAATATAATAAATCTATGGCACACATCC
>DWUN01004656.1:0-10553 GCA_018249975.1 Passova gellias | reverse complement strand
TACCCAACCCGGGATTTGAACCCAGGACCTCCCGATCGGCAGTCGCGCTAACAACCGCACGACCAACGAGGCAGTCACTTTTCGAGGAGGCATTTTCCTTTTACTTGAGCATATAAAAGGAATAGGAGCAACGAAGGGGACAGTAGGGGGTGGGGGGAAAGACCCTAGACTTTCAATGCTCCCCAGATAATAAACAAAAGTTCGAAAGTTACTTGACTGGCGTTTTGACCATTCCCAACGAGGACAAACATTAGTGTGGCGAGCATATTTTTTTGTTCTGCATCTGGGTGTAATAAAATATCTATGTGAGTATTATAGTGTACGTATATACGTATGTTTATTAGCTAACCGGTTACCATAACACAGGTATTTCGTTGTCTCATTTGTCCCAATTATTATTTTAATTTCTTTTATTTGTATACTTTTAATCACACGTAGGTAACATTATGTGGGTATCGTAATTTAGATGCGAATACATTTCTAATTAAAACTATCTGAACATTTTATAGGGTTTGTCATACTTCAAAACTTGTGGGAAATCATACTCTAACGGTCTAGGGCAGTGTTTCCCAACGTGGGGCCCACGCCCCACATGGGGGCAATTTGATAGCTAAGGGGGGCAATTTAAAAATACCCATTTATATTTCTTAATAGAACAAGACAATTTTTAAAGGTTAAAAATTATGTATGGGGGCATACAAATTTTAGAAATTTTAAGGTGGGGCATGGCCTAAAATAAGTTGGGAAACACTGGTCTAGGGTAAGCAGAAAACAATATCAAAGAAATAAGGCTTACAAACCAAATAAAACTTATGTACAAATATCACGTTGTTCGAAAACTTCTTATGTAAAGCGACGTCGTAACGTCCTTCTGTGACCTTTTGGTCTCAGAAGTTTGTGTAACAAATTACCTATTCGTAAAAGTTCAGTAAATCGGAGCCTACAGAGAGCTATGTCGGGGAGCTTTTTGGAGATATTCTTTGCGAGAAAATGAAATATTTGAGTGTATTTAATACAAAACATTTCGAAATTTCCATTTGATATATTCGAGCACATATATGTATGAGTTAATATAAGATATCACAAACAAATTAGAATGTGCCAGCATTGTATATTATTCCTATATTATATATTATACCCTAAGAACTCTACATACGTACGTAGGTACTTTACAAATTAAGGCAAGTTAATTATACTTAAGATGCTTTACCGTCTTTGTAAATCAAAATTTGTAATACGCACATTTGCTTAAGACCGTATTTTACGTTTAAAATTATTGCTTTGTTACCTTTTTCAATTACCTAATATATTGATATAAAAATTAATCATAAATGAGATACTTTAGAAATAAACGAAACAAATTATAAAAAAAACTTCCGCCGTAGACTATCACAATGCGTACACGTGAATAGCGACTACGTAGCGCGCCCTACGCTTTCACGTTAAACCGTAACTGATTACGTTTTATTACCGCCCTATTCGGGTTACTCGGTTGACGTGAATGAGCTCGCTGATTACAATTTTTTCTATTTTATGTAACTACCTTTTTTTATAGACTAGTCGAGCAACGGAGCAGACGGGCCACCTGATGGTAGGCAGTCACCGTCGCCTATGGACATTTACAACATCCGAGGAGTCGCCAATGCGTTGCCGGTGTAGAAGGATAGCTCGTTTGAGGTCTATCTCCAAGAAGCCCATAGCATTTCATAGCGCTCCGGGAATACCTCGGAATGAAGTTCATTCCACATTTTACACGTACGCCGTAAGAAAGAACGTTGTTATTATTATCATTTTTATCGTTATTCGAATATCGCATGTTTAAAACAAACGAATGTTTGTTAAAACAAATGTTAGAGCTCAATTCGATATGTTTTTTTGTTCTAATGCAAACAATAAAACGTCGATTTCGCTTGTCACATGTGCACACGAATCAATTTAACTTCGATGGATTTATTATCAATCAAATAGATTGCTCAGCTGTTCATGTTGAACGCATTGATTTAATCCAAGTTGCATTTCTCAGTAGCGATATGAAAATATTGAGTGACCCCTTTCTTTTCATAGGTAATTGGAAGGAATTGTATGTGACCGAAATATGTCAAATATAAAGGAACACTACTTTGCGATATGATAGGGGGGGACATTGTGTGTTTTCCTGTGAATTTCAATAAACTTTATCGCTTGCGCTTATAAACAAATTACTTTTACATTGTAATTCATTCACTGATTCATTTACATCCAGAACGATTACGAATGGAAAGCTTTTCAATATACGATAAGGTAGGTGACTCTTTGTTACTAGGAGTCTCCTTCATGGCCCGCCATTCGAGGTCGACCCGAAGACGGAATTTGCTTTGTTTTAGGTAAACCCCAGGAGTTAAATAAAAGTTTGATATAAATATGCAATATCGAGATATGAAGTGGCGGTCTTGCGTTGATTTTATCTAAAACTCGTATATATTTATGTAAATTTTAATCTAGTCAATAAATAATCTTAATTAAAATTTCGTATTTGAAAATTAAACTTTTAACATTACAGAATATATGATGAATATTTATTATTTTTATTATTTAAGCAAATATAGATGCAAATGATACATTTAAATAAAAAGTATTTCTTTGTAACGATCAAAACTTGCTAGCGAATCACTCCGCTTACTTTAACTATCCTCGAGTATTCACAGTTAAAGTTTAATTGATGTCTTTATTGGAACGTCACGTTTCGGCCGAGCTTTCATTCGCGAGCTTCTGTCAAACTGTCCGTTCACTTCTCAAGTTTTATTATAATTTAGTTCGCATAATTATTGTTTTATTATAATTAATACAGTAATGTATTCCATTCTTATCACTAAATTAATAATTGATGAATTTAAATGCACGTAAAAATTTTATTTCAATCAAATACAGTATTTAAATAGTATTTGTGTTTTTTCTGCTAGTTCCGTGTTAATGTCAACATTAGTACCAATTGAAAGTTAATTTACGTATAAATAGAAGTAAAATAAAGTTTTTACATCCATATATATATACAAGCAAATGTCTTGTCTTTGTTTCTTTATATTGTTGATGTGATGAAAGATGTCAAATGCTAAAAAAAAACTTGTTTACTATCACGAATTATATGTAACACTAAATCATTTTTAAATAAACATCACTCTTCATCAAAAGCACTTCGAAGATTCCACACTGACTTAGAATATATCACATGATAAAAACAATATGGGACCATAGTGAGACATCAAAATGCTTGTAATGCTGATTTGAACTATATAAAATGGTTTTTATTCAGTATGCAGATATGTTTTTTAAATGTGACTATCAAATAAAAAATTATATTTGCAAATTTTGAATATATGCTTCGTAAGGTTTAAAATGATAAAGTTAATTAGACTAAATATATTAATTCAATGGCCATAAAGTTAATTGGAGTACAGCCAATAAATTTTCTATAGACGGAAATAAATATTTTTTTTACATAAAATTAACACTGCATATAATGACATAATGTAGCATAAATTACGCTCGATTAAAAAGCATGGATTCCGAACTGTTAAATAAATTTAATTTTCGAAACGTAGTTGAGCTCCGGCTTTTGATGTTTAACTAGGGTCCGAGGGGGTATGGATTGTGCACCAACGCACCACAAGCGTGATGGAGTAGACGCGTCTCTCGAGCGGCAGGATACGCGCGCCGCACCACACCGCCATCGCGGCACTGGCTGCGCGCGCGCAGCACGGTTACGCGCCAACGGCCCGACCGCACCATACCACACCGAGCGGCGTCGTTCGTGGTGGCGAATTAGTTCGAGATCGACCATCACAATGGTGGGATTGTTCACAACTTGCGACGTGACACTGAGTTATGGCTCGGTTTGTTGATCTTTCGAAAGCCGAGCCGCGATATAATGTCCACGGCGAATCCTAAATATGAATCTATGAATTCGATGATCGGTACATACGAATACGTCTTGTGATCAATATTGTACAATAGTGTATCACAAACACGATAAAAATAATAATTAGCAGACCAAGCAGAACTCGTACTGATATAGATCTGAGAGCAAAATCTCGTAAGACGTTGAATCTGAAGCTTCTGAATACAGATACAGAATTCAATTCACTACAGTCATCAATATCGTTAGATGGCCATTATCATTATCTTCTAGGAGTATAGGATAAAGAGTTATATTTGCTCTTAAGCAACCAAATCAGAATAACCAAGCAAGTCATTTATTAAAGTTAATATCCATAACTCTGTCTATAAAAGAAGTATATGAAATAAATAATGAAGATATTGTCCTACATACATAGGAAATTAACATAATAATATTCAAAACCCTAAAAACTAAAGATACGATGCGGGTGTTAATTAGCCCAAATTGAGTTGTTCAAAATCTACCAAATCCAAAATTACACCATACAAGTTTTCAGCGAAAAATATTAAAACGAAAAAATATATAATGTAGTTTCTAGGTCACAGAAACACAACGTTGTAATGAATAGCAAAATAGCTCGCATTCTGGCATCATCGTTGCGTAGTGTTATTTTATACCGGACCAACCATGGATCCAGTACAATGAGCAACGAGGTTCTAGGTTCAATGGTATAATTATTAAATAGTGCATGCTGCATCCCACGATCATATAATGGGGCCACGGCGAGTATAAAATAAATACCAGCAGCCATCACAATAACACCGAACACGATTCTTTTGAAAATGATTCGTCAAAACCAATTCCGATACCTCTCATTACAGAAAACATAAATTGAATGAGTGTTGTGCGGGGTACTGAAAAGAAGCAAAAAAAAAAAAAAACACCGAAGGAAATAATGAGTATCATCATTATTGGAAGATAATAGAGGATGCCGTTAGAAAGTGCGATAGTCAGACGGCGGCGGCGTCATGAAGCGCGGCAGCCTCATCCAACAGAAATAAGGTTCTAATCGGGCGCCGCGACAAATCGCACGACGGCGGCCGGTACTCAAACGGCAAACAAAACACAAAAGAAATCTGTCAAATCTCGATCTTGATCAGCCGGAAGCGGAGCACGCACAATACTCGGACACCAGCCCGGTGTAGTGCCGGCGAGAAGAGAGAATTCCATGGCGCCGGATCGCCACAGATTAAATTCCATCGCGGTCGGACGCTTCTCAAAGTTGCGTTTCCGTGAGCGAAATGAATATGGCCTTTTAGCGTGACCGTTACTGTCGAAGATACAAAAGCGAAAAAAAAACTGCCGCGGCCCTTGTTTGTAGGGCATGTAACAACACAACATTGACGTTGATGGACGCTCTTGGCGTGGCCATTTTCGTGCTGTGTCACCGTCGTGCATAGCGCTGTCGACGGTTCGCGATTGGCCCGTAGCCCTTGCGGTTGTTGTGCCCGTTTTGTCCCTACGATTTGTTCGATGCTCATAATCTGGAACGACCGCAAGCTATTTACGCCGGGGAAATTGTTTTACCGCTTTTCAGAATCTCACAATGTCACAGCCGTGGAAACGTTCGCATGTGTTATCCTAATTAATGGAACGCTTGTATTTTGCCCGCGAAATCGTCCGCTTTTGAATTTAAATTGAAATAAAGGCCTAACTTACTCTTTATTACATCAGCTATCTGCCAGTGAGCGTTCCGTCAAAATCGGTCCAGCCGGTCCAGAGATTAACAACGATTACTAACAGAAGTAATTTGTACTGACAGTCACTTTACTGGAATGTTATCAATGTCTTAACGATAAGTATACTCAATAACTATGAAATAATAAGATACTAGTTGCAAACCACAAATTTCACCTGAATGTCGCCAATGTCAAAATACACCGCGTCCTAAACTACAGTCAGAGTCGCAGGCATGTCGAATGTCAGTGGAGTGAGGCGAAAATACTGTTTAGTTTAGTTGCGGCATGAGATCGCCGATAAACCGGTGAAATTATTTACGAGCGATCATTTCTATTAACAGCATTCGAAAGTGAAGTAAGCCTGTATCTAGAATAGGATCGCTGTTAGTTAGTAGAGCAGCTTGTGAAGCCCGCGCCAAGCTGATAAGCTAGCGACAAAACAAAATACATCGGACAATTCAGCGTTAGCGAAGGCTATACCTACTGAGTTTTATAGCTATCGCGTTTCATAATAAAGCGGCTTACCGCAGCGCTTTTATGTCAAAGATTTTCTCTATACTCTTCCATTAAACGGTTAAAACTTAATTTTTTTTAATCGAAAACATACAGCTAACTTGTTCAACAAATATCACAGATCACATGACAAAGATAAATACATGCCGCTATAAACTTAAATGGCGATACAAGCGATTCAGATTCAAAAACGATTCGATTGCAAACGCTATTTGTAGGTAAATCTGTTTTTCAGAAATTTTCAAAAAAGTTATTGAGTACTTGCAAAATAACGACATCATTGTACTCGTATAGACAAACGACAATATCGATACTATAAAGGTTATAAGGTACAAAGGTGTTTAGATAATCCTACGTGTTACCTAGTTGTCGTCGCTTATAATTATACTGGCATTAAGCATCGTGTGTAAACCCGTAACTGTAACCACGTAACAGTGTGCAGTATGTTAGTGAACTCGGTAAATAAATAAATAAATAAATAAATAAATAAATAAACAGGTGTTCGGCCAGGAATCGCCGCAATGCGCCGCAACGCGAGCAACGCCGAAACATCATATCGTTTCAGACGTGGGTTCAGTCAAATTAAAGCTAATATTTGCGGGTACTCTCCCACATCTCGCTGGCGGCAATCGTATTAGCATGTTACCCGCCGCTTTTGTTTATGCGGGTAAAACGAGGGAAATATTACGACAGTATCGCAACCTTTGTATGCTCATTATATACATAATATATTGATATACAAATTGTTGTTTCAAAGAAGACGTTATAATTTTTAATATGCTCGTGAATTGCTTGTGTTATCTATGTTTGTAGTTAATAGGTCTAAGTAGAGTTAATTAAGTAGAGCTTCTAACTGCGGCTTTGCTTGCGCTGATATTGAATTTTCAAAATCGAATAAATGCGTTATTTTTATTTATCAATCAAAAGTCAACTTCCAAACCGACGAATTTTCCATCAATTTTTCTACAACTACTTTACCCCCTTAAAGGTGAGATTTTCGTAATTCCTCGCTCACGTTATATAGAGAACCTATCTGTAAAGTTTCAGGATTCTAGATTTAGCGGTTTCGGCTGTGCGCTGATCTGTAAATCAGTCAGTCAACCACCATTCTCTTTTATACGTACACAAAATAAACAATAGTTGGAATAAACAATTTTGTAAGTTTACTTTTAATTCTAATCGATGTTAATCAATCTCATTCGAGGCTGCAAAAGCTCCGTTTATTACCTGAGAATATTGGAAAGGAAGAAAATTAATTAAGCTCAGGGGCGGAGCCGTCCTCATCTCGGCCATCTTGAACGATTAGCAATCAATCTCAATTAGCTCATTACTGTTACAAGAAATGGGACCAGATTGAAGAAGTGAATTAAAAAAACTACTAGCCGAATTTTTTGCATCGCTTATTATGTGCTTTGTAGCTTTTTTTAAACATGTCAATAGGAAATTGTGCCTTCAAGAAGAATTGACAAAAAATGAACTTTAATTTTAAAAAAAAAGTGTGTGTATGTCAGCTTCTACGCACGACGGGAGTTAACTCCGAAAAAACGAAAATAAAACAGAAACGTAACGCCTCCATTTTCGTGTTAAACTTGATTTTACTCCTCACAAAATTTCCTTACCGGGCCTTATAACTCAAATCGTTACTTAAGGAATAAACGTCCAAAATCAACAAATCAATGTTGTCTTAGTAAAATTAAAAATATTAAGGTGCATCAAAAAAAGAAATGCCGAATGGTTTAGTATCTTTCTACACATTTTTATCTTTAGATCAAGAAACGAAATCGGAATCATTTGTATAATGTCGGGTCGGGTCAGAGCATAGAGGTCAGGGGGCATGCAAAATTGAACCGGTCAACTATCTCGCCATAGAATCTCCTCTACATACAATAAAATAGTGATGAGTGATGAGAATAATAACCGTCCATGAAAAAAAAAACATGAAACACTGTTTTAAATAGTAATCGTTACAAGCTACATACTGAATGCAGACCTTAAGTAACAATATTTGAAATTTCCATTTCATTGTAGGGTAAAAAAAGTAGATTCTAACGTTATTTCTTGTGAAAATAATTTATTGTCGAAGTTGAGATTTAGGGAGGATTAGTTTCCTCGGAAACCAAGCTAAGTCGCATAGAACAACTAATCGCAAATGATGAGATAGTGGAACGTCACACCCACACATTCAATCTGACTGAGCATACGATAGCTCAATAGGGTTGTAGATACATCCACCACACGACTAACTTCAGACCAAACCCACCTACACATTAAACACCTGCAAGGCAATATTGTTAGAAGTATCTATTTGAATGCATTAAAGTTAAGCTGTATTAATGCAGATCATATCTTTGCTTCGGTGAGAGTTTATTGTATTAAAAACCACGGTTACTGCAAATCTGTTTCGTTGTATTAGTTCGGTACAATTTAATCTAGGCAGCCCTATTCCAAGGTGTCTGCGGTTCAAGGAAAAAATCGGACAATTGGATAAATACCGCGCCACAATTGGACATAAACTGTTACACAGATCCCCAGTTCGGATCATGGGAAGAAAATCGTTTGGACATTAGACACTTCCCGGCTGATACGTAATACTTCCGACTGAGAATTGGACTGATTAAAGGAACAGCAATAATGCTACCTTACGGCCAGTCGCCTATCCTTGAGAAGCATTTTTCTAAAATCATCCAGTGAAGATTCCATTTATCTGTTTACATTCTTTACAATATTCTTTACAATATTCTTATAATCTTATAAATATCTAATAAAATAATAATATTATTGGATATTTAAAGACTTTAAAATTAAATCAGTGCAATTGGACATCAAAAATTAACTTGAAACGTACCAAATACAATAACATAACAATAAATTTTGGTAACAGAGCGCGCTATACATTTGCAATTAAAATTAATAGCATATGAAAATATGAAAGATTGTCTATTAAAAGTAAACGGAACACAGTGAGATAGACCAAAGCCAAGATTTAACCGAGAGAGTTGGACGCGTTGTCTTGTTGAATAGCTGCCAAGTCATGATAGCAGCCATGTTATAACAAATGTATTTCGAAAACTACAAGTCACGGCAGATTCCCACGATAGAAATTGCCATCGGAATGAATATGCATACGATGTACGACAAGAAACAAGAATCTCAGGGGAAATGTAATAATATCGCATGACACGCAAAACGCAGTTGGTGCCTATCATCGCTGCGACAGGCGAAGTTGACGTGAAATTACGTAACTTATTTGATTTGTCGCTTGCTTTGAATACATCGTATTTAAGAGGAAGCCAGACAGCGGCCACGCGAGACTAAAAAGATGACATGAAACGTATAGGTCTATCACGGCGGCGTTAGCAACGGAAATCACGATTTCTTAGGGATTTTCGGGATAAAAAGCAGCCGGTATGTTGCCCTATAAGCTCCTCTATCTATCAATAAAGTTCCATTTAAATCGGTTCAGCCATTCCAGACATTAGTATGGACCAACAGAATGATTTCTCATTATTATTAAATCAATCCGTGTTTTGATTTGTATGGCGTACAAATTTAAGAAATACTAAAGAATTATAGTAATAATAATAATAATAATACTAAAGAATAATAGTACGTACCATTAATTTATTGAGACGTTTTTTGGCATCAATACTATTTATTTATTCATTATTAAACCAAAACTAAATTATGATACGAAGAAATCTTAAAGCTAATAAATAGCATTATCTACCAGCCCAACGAATATGTACAAAAAAATACTACTACCCGCTAAAAAAGGATCTTCTTCTGTTGATTCTATAAAAATTAGTTCGTAAATTGGTTTGCGAGCAGAAATCTTGTTAGTTCAGCGCTCATTGAGATGCAAAGCTAACTTAACCTGATTTACAAGGCGTAGCGAGCTATGGCGCTGCAGGATCCGCATAGCTTGCGATACTCTTATATGCAAAGTGCCAGGAACCATGCAACCTCATTGACATTAGGGTCTTGTATAGTTTTATATTAAGAAAACAACATTTGAATCCTTACAATCGTGTTTTTTGTTTGTTTGTAATAACTGGCGCAACTCCAAATTAGGCGACTAAATGGGTGTGTTATGGAAACCTAACAGCTATAAACGTACATACTACATATATAATATTTTAGATAAGCAAAAATGCTCCTCACACAAATGTTTGTCCAAAGTGGGAATCGAACCTACGACCTTCAGTTTAGCAGTGAGATTCCCTTACCACTAGACGAAGAGGCTAGTTATGCAGATAACGGAACCTGTTCAAATAATCATAAATCAAGATTCGGTTCAATTTAGACTAAGATGGAAAACGGAAGCCTGTGACCGGCTACCGTTCATATATCACACTAGCTGACCTGGCAAACGTTATTCTGCCATATAAATTATTTTTTATTGCTGCTCCTCTCCTATTCATCTTAGC
>DWUN01004655.1:0-10553 GCA_018249975.1 Passova gellias | reverse complement strand
GTATCAACTACCCGTAATTGTAATGTAATGATTGATATAGAAATTTGAATAATTGAAAATCATTTAAAGGCAACAAAAACCTAAAATATTTAGTGGTAGTAGTGATGTATGTTTTTTATATATTATTTGTACGTGGATGCGTGGTTTGTGGCCGGTTGGGCGTTGGTAAGTAAAGTAAGTTGTAAGGTAAGGTGGTCACCGTCGCTTACGGGCATGTGTAATTGAATTGCATTTTACGCATTACTTGAAGCCACACGTCTTAATAAAAATTTTCGAGAAATCTAATTTTATCTATGTAATTCATACATTATTTCGTGTTGATGGAAGTTAGCCCGGACTATTGTCGCCATTTATATAATATATTTTCGTTGATTGTGTCTCGATACCGACGTTCGTGTTAATGTTGCCAAGAAACAAATAAACGCTAAGCACGAAAAGCCGTTTCAACCGCGCGAGCTTACCCCGAACTTGCCGTGTACATTATAAAAGTCTTAATTAATAATAGCACTGCTTTGTTAAAGTGTTAAGCTGTCACGAAAATTACGCGCAATATTTTATTCTGACGACATTTGTTCCACGTTAGTTGTTTTAAAAAAAATCATTATAAATATTCCTTTGCTGTTTAGCTTTACGAATGTAAGTAAGTAAATAGTAATAATGTTTAGTCAATGTTTAGTAAGGTAAATAAACTCGCTTTTCTGTAAAACATGATATAATTTTCATTTAAATTGTTTGTTTGGAACTACGACCTCTTGTTTATTTAAAAATAAAAGAACAATAAATATACATACTCATTAATGTAATATTATTAATAAGAGTAATTATAATTACAATCTTATTATTTATTCTTATAACCGTCAGGTAACTTTATTAATACGAGTAATTAGTTGACCGTAACCCGTAATTTTTACCGTTAATAGTCATTCTCCATATTACTCATACACAATATACTCGTAAGTGATGATTAAATATAGATTTATTCGACCTCGTCATCGACAATTCAGAGTCTTTGCAAGACTACTAATACCTGTCCACTTGCTTTAGTATTACAGCGTAAAAAATATGTCATATCAGTAGCGAATATCTACATACTTATAATACAGAAACTTTTTTTCAGTTTGTTTGTTCCTCGTATTAATAATAGAAAACATTTATGTTTATTTAAACTTTCGTAAAAGCAATTACCGTCTGTTCGAGGCTTCTTGTTGTAAAGTATACAATGTATATACGTCATATGTGACATAAAACAAAAGAAAGCTAAAATACAGCTCTTCCTTTGTCGACATTCATTTAGATAAGCCGCTCCAATTTTCCATTTACGACATTTATATACAAATTTCACTTTAATCCTGACTCCTAACAATGATATGTTTAGTTACATAATTGATCCTACGCGTTGCTAATTATATATAATAGATAATAATCTCGAAACTGTATTTACGATGATTTACTATCAAAATATTATGTTCAATATACATTGAAGCATATTGCAATATTCGATTATAATGCCGAACAATTAACGATTTTAAAAAGTAAATCAGTACTTTACTTAAAACTTATTATTGATTTTTTTTTAATTAGTCAGATGAAAAGTCAGGAATGTAATCATGTAGATATTAAGATTTGACTCTCTGAGATCAAATATATAGCAACTTTAGATCATTGCTTTTCAATATACGAGTACTTGCTTATATTTAAAGTAAAACAATTGTCGAGGGCTTAAAATTTCTCATTAAATTTTAAATTTGTTTTCCATTAAGTTATGTGTCGGTTGTTGATATGATAGTTGCTTTGATAGAATTACTTTGAATTAGAATATTCTTTATGTATTCTTGTCCTCTAACTTTCCTTTCTTCATGTAATCTGTTAGATGTAGTCTCTTTTATAGATGTTTTTTTACCGAATGATACTTCAGATGAAAGCAACCAAATTTAAGACGAAAATTAGGGAAAAGTTTTTGAGGGTTTGTACGAGAATATGTAAACATAAAATGGAATTCTAAATATACAAGTTAATTTGTAAGAAATAATAATTTTCCTTGTTTCAAAACAAATACTGTTCTACGCAAACGATTGACAGAACTTTAAGATCGCTTTGATTGCGCAGTAAAAGTCGTCTTAAATCTTATACGGTATACTCATATTTAAATAGGTGCGACATATTGAACTTAAGTTAATATTAAACAAATTTATTTTTGAAAGTTGAGGCGATGATCTCATCTTGTTTTCAAAGTATTTAATGTAGAGCTATTCGTTCATATAAAATCGGGTGTTATCTGGTTTTAATGTCGATTTAATAACTTTATGAATCTCAAGAGTTTACGTGTTCGGAGCCGGTTTTTTTTATATCTCTGTTAGACTAAACAAACATTTAGGGTTGTCAAAAACTGCGACGGAATAAGCTGTCCGCTCAAATTCACAAGTGTTAATGCCTACAAAACAGCGTGGTGTACTCCACGCTTCTTTCGTTTACAAGTGATGGTTGTTATCCAGCTGATAGACGAAATATAATGCAACAATGCATATAATTTCTTTTCTGGTCAACTTCCTGAATCTTTTTTGATTCCGACATACTCGTATTCTATCAACTTGGCTCAAGTCAAGCGTATTACGTATTACATCTTAATAACATGCGTCTTATAACGAATATTTCAATATAAGTATAAAACGCTAGTACAAAAGTGAAAAAGCCTGTATTAGTTTTATAGGAAACGACTAAACATATAAACAAGCGTTGAAACTAATTTATCGTATTCTGTACAAATAAAAAAGTAATTAGACCCACCACAACAAGCGATGTTAATTTAAATATAAATAATATATTTGTCATTTAAAATAAAGATATTGTCAAAGAAATTAAAAGGTGTGTTAGCCGTAGATAATATTAGCTCACCAAGACTTGCTTCGTAATATTTCACCGTAAAAAGTTTGTTGTTTTTTGAAGTTCAACAACAGTAGTAGGGGTATATTATTATTATTATGTCATGACCTTTAAACTTCTTGAAATGTATTCATAAATAACACTTCGTGTCCGCGATAAAAAGCCCAAACTGAAAGTTAAGCCGGTCGTATAAATACCTAATTGTCTAGTTCAGTCTCATATTTGCGCATACATAAGTATGAAGGGAAAATGTACATAGGAGATCAAAGCGAGTTGTTTTACTTCCGGGGCATCGTATATACTTTTAATGATTTATTTCTAAACGTAGCAAACAGTTAGGCCTCCATCTACCTCTATATAGCTATCGCTATCCCATATACATCTATCCAACTTCACTTATGACTAATGTCTACTTGAAATTTATAATAGTAATAGTTTCTAGCAATATATTAGTGTGTAGCAACATCCCAACGCTTATTATTAGCCGTCATGCTTTGCAACCGGATAACAGTAGTTCAAGCTTTGCTGTTGTGCATCAGAAAAATGTGGTGCTACCCTAATCGTATTTTCAATAGAGATCTTTCTTTTTAGACAAGAAATGAAACTGCTAAAATAAGAAATGAGAAGTGATGAGAATTATCACCGTAATTCCGATATTATGTAGGTACTTCAGTAACAATATATTATTGAAATGTAGGCTAAAAAGTGGAATAATTTAATAGTTGGAATCTACAGATAACGTGGTAATTAATTTTATAAGCAGATTGTATTTGTAAAAAAATCGTACATTATGACGCGTTTACTTTCAACCATAAAAAGGTTTGCTTTATAAGAGCACTCATATTTTTATAAGCACTGTTTTCATTAGCGAGCGGACCATTATTAATAGCAAGAGAATTCGTCCATGCTTGGCAATCTTCCATTTTCATTATTATCACTGGTCTGGTCATATGTCGACAGTATCGGGGTGTGTACAAGTGCCAGACGTGCTTTAATTAAAATAATATTAATGAATTTAGAGAAAAACTAATATATGTAAGACCGAATAGATATAGGGGCAAATAAAATTGAAAATCTTTATTTTGTCATAAGATACTTATAATATCCGATTGCGAACGTCATAGTTCAATTTTTTTCCACAATAAGTTTGTGTTTGACCGCAAGACCACCTGTAAGTGGGATGCAGCGTAGGATTTAGCAGGCTATCTTGGAAAGTGACTTTTCACTCTTTTTTTAACAATTCCAAGTTATACGTATCTGGAATGATAGTGGCCTACTAGTCAACTATGTAGTTAGAGAGCTTGATTGCTAAGCTGTAGGTGAGGGTTGTGGTTTCGACTCCCTTGCATGCAAAATGTCCTGATATTAGTTTTGTGTTTTATATTTGTGTTATAAGTTTGTCACTCATCTGGTTACCGTAACAAGATTCGCTTAATTTGGGATCAGGTAGCCGTGTCTGAAGTAATACTAACATATTATATTTATATACATAACATATGAATAAAGCTGGAGAAAAGAACTCGGCAATAATTTTAATAAACTGTTGAGCATTACAGGAGCTGAGTGACGGCACAGGACTTTCACGGTTCAAATTCAGGACAAATCGGTTCACGCAGTCCAAAGTTATTAGGTAATAAAAATAAAAAAAATATGAGAACCTCCTGCCTTTTTTGAAGTCGGTTAACAAGTACGGATCGCAGACGAGAGTACCCCACGCGAGTGTTATCTACGTCACTGGTTTATTTCATTGAGAAACATTCTTCAAGTGTCATTCAATTCATTCGCTTGGGTGTTAAGTTTCTGCGTGACGGGGTCGACCTTCTATACCTGGATATAGCGATATACCCCAGTGATTCCCAATTAGGATTTCGTGCGTATCATTCCAAGAACGAACGAAATATTATAAATCCGAATTATAATTGCTGAAGAGGCTTAATATTATATGAGGTGCAATTAAAATTTGAGATATCTTAAATTTTAAACAGCCAATTATAAATGATAAAGATTAAATTTCGTTCAAAATTTCATTAGCCTTAGAGTAGGTTTAACCCTAATCGTGATCCACTACTGTGAGTGGTAATGTAACTATTAGTAGTAATAATTGTTTTTTAAAGCCGCTTACACATTCTGTTACTTTAAACAAAGCAACCAGGATTAATTTTCAACAATGCCGGGGTGTTCCATACTAATACAAGATTTACTATGAAATAGTTATTGATATGATATTTGATTTATTTACTGTTAAGTTCGATGATATTGGCGAGTTAATTAATATATTTCTGCGATTGTCAATTATTATACTCAATCAAGACAGCTTTTATGCATGGATACAAACCGCGCTAAATATTTTAACCAAATATGTAGGTATAACTATTTTTAAGTATCAGTTTTACTGGTCAACTTATCACCAGCTTAAGATCAATAGTAAGAAACGTGCGAACCAATGTAGTAATTTAAGACTGAATGCCATCACAAGGAAGAACCACAACACAGCGTTAACAAATAACAAACAGCATCAGAAGTATTTACAAAACATTTTCTTTACATTTCACGAAAATTGTAAGCTTCTACCAGGTTTCACATTTACATCTGTACATCTATTTGATAAATGTCCATACATTAGTTTTATTGTAAGGTTTTAATACTTTAATTGTAACGATAAATACTAACGACAAAAATTAACCAATGCACTTAAATGTAGAAAGGGTTACGTTTTTAGGGCGCTTGTTACTCGAATGCATGCATTGTTATCAAAAATTCCCGTATACAAAGGCCTTGGAGTAATCACGTTAAATTACCCTCTCGCAGTAAACTGCATTACGCGTACGAGTTTAATTTGAAAAAAAAATTGTAATGATTATTAATAAAACGTTCAAGGTGAAGTCGGGAGCGAAGTCATTCGATATATTCTCAAAGCTGCTGACTTTGACCGGAAGCTGAGTAGGCACAGGCTCCTGGCGAACGGTGGCTGTAAATCAAAATCTATATTAATACCAAACCTTGGTGTCCGTATGTTTTATTTCAAAATAAATATTTGTTTTTTTTTTTTTTTTGGGTACATTGAATTAAAACTTTTGGTTACATTCGATTATCGTAATTGGAATTATTTGAAAATTAAAAAAAAAAACTTTTATTTTTTTTAATTATATTTTTCACAAGAGTACCTAATTCGTCCGGTACCAGTTACATACAATACTAGTTATCGACATGAATTGCAATTTTTTATCCCGAACTATAATAAGCTGTAGCAGTTATGTCATAAAAAATATAACAAATCTCTTACCGGTGACAGTATGGTTCATGATATCTGCGAAATCTTCAGTGACGGTGGCATAGCTGGGTATGGTGCTTAAACACGTGATGTCTACTGTCTGATTGGGGAACAGCTCGAGACTGGACAGTGGGAAGTGGAGAGAGGAGTTGGTGAGGGTCAGCGGCATGCCGTGGTGGTAGCGGTGGACGTTCACGGTGCCGTGCGGAGTGGTCAGCCTTTCATCGACCTAGTAACAGAAGAGAATTGAGGTATTTAGATAGATGAGTGTCAAATAGAAGGCTAATTGTTAAACGTAGAGAACGATTCTTCTGTCCTTATGATAATCTTATAATAACATACAATAGCAATTTAGATTCTAAATTATTTGTAAGTGATCGGTCCCATTCTCTCCTATTTCGAACATATTAGGGAGAATGACAGGAAATATTCTACTGAAACATTAATAATTAAAAAAGTTAAAACGTTATTCTTATTTAATTAACCTGTAAAAAACATCTCTCCGTTTTTCACTGCCAATGCTCAATATACAATGATAACATAACAAAATAGACCACAACATATCAGACACCGGATAAATTTAATTAAAAGCGAATGAATCGCGATATAAAATTTCACGGTTAATAAAGTATTTTAGAGGCTTCGCGAAGTGAGAACGTAACGAATAAAAATATCGTTAAACGAGCAACGGCATCGACTCGACATCGATGCGAACGCGGCGTCAAGTGTTACGTTAAAATCGCAAAAGCACTTAAGAACCAATAAAACCGAGGTAACATGCGAGTTTTTCACCGATTCGTTGGCGTATGGCTTTAATAAACTTTTTGCTTTCATCAAAGTTGGTAATAGTTTCGGCTTTTATTGAAAAACGTGGCTCGTGTATGCGAAAAATGTATCGCGTATTGCCGCATGATTACGCCTTTCATACGATTTGATTGGTTTCATGGAAACCAGTACTATATTGACGTATGGGTTACATTTATAAGCCTGGATTTAGGCTGATACAAGTAGATTGAGCACAGATAAAAGTGCGCGTTATATAATCAGTCGGCAGATTGTCCAGAACTAGCGATACGCAATCATGATTGTGATTGACACATAAAACATTTCAATACACAAAAACCTAGTGAAAATAATGAAATATTATTATTTTTAGTTAACTAAGTATTAAGTAACTTAATTAGGTATCACACAAACTTTTATCCTGGGTAGGAATTGAAGCCACGACCTGCGGTTTTGCAGACAGGGTGTCCAACCATTCTACGCTACTACAAGATCAGTTTATTTCAGAATAGTATATACATACACATCTCAGGCAAACCGATCCAACGCTCAGCAAACTATAGCGCATTGGAGCTACCGTTCATTGTTATTAGAAGGGTATTAGAGCTTTATAGGCTTTAATACGGATTGAGTACGTTCCGGAATTAGATCGATTATGTTATTAAAGAGACGCACCATTCAGCCGTAGAATATCGTACAAGTGCTATATAAAGTGGAAATCAGAAAAACCAAAGTATTTTCAACGGATTCTCCTTTTATGTGTGTAAATAATAAAATTATTCGGAAAATTCTATCTCTGTTTAAAAAGCGACAATATTGAATGACTGAAGTTAATTACATTTGCCTGCTCGAGAATTATTTTATCACGTAAACTTTTAGGTCTACGCTGGAATATCGCTGTTATCTGCGGACGAACTGAGAAGTTAGAAATTGTACTAAGGGTTTCAAGTTACTCGCCGCGGAAATAATATAGTCAAATTATACCCACCTATTTTTAATAAACTAAAATAAGACTTAACAAGGCTAAGGTGAAAGAAGAAAAAGCTATAAAGTTAATCTAACTCGTAATCTGTGAAAGTCTTTAAATTAATAAAATTATTAAGATAAGATTACGATTAAGGTTAAGATAACAAACTTTGTATACTTTAGAAACGGACTTAATTGAGCATTTATAGATTGCCTCATTATTTTTATTGCATCTAGACCCATAGCTTTAATATTCTGTTATTGAAAATAGTTATTGCAAAGCAACACAAACAGAGAACACACTAGTGTTAAGCACGCAAGACGGCAAATCTTCGGCGTTTATGTGGCATGTAGCGCCGTCAAACTAACTAATGCCCTCGAACTAACTAACTAACTCGACAAGACGCCGACGTGAAAATTGCAACAACGTTTCAGCAACTACGGCTTATTAAAGAGGCACATTAGGCTTTCCGGTGCTGTAACTTTCTAAGTATATTTATAGGCCATTAAAAGTTGGTCACTTTTCGCACTATTCATTGGGAAAAGTTTAATAATCATCACAATAGAGAATGCTGAGTATATATGAATAAAATTTCAATAGTTAGAGTAAGTAATTTAAAGCGTCATCTCGAAATTCCTTTCATTCTACATTTTTACAGTATTTTTCAGTGCCTAATTAAAATTACAAGTTAATACTCAATGCGAGTTTTTATTTTGATACTTTTCATGTATTTACTGTGTGAGTGCTTTTATATATCATCCAACTTTTGTTGCATAATATCAGAGTATACTCTACCGCCTGTTTCAAAGAATCCGACGAGGCTGAATTGTAATCAAACGTAAGAATTGGACGGACAGTTCGTGAAAGTTTACCAATTGAGGTCACCCGCTATAAAATATCAGAATGTAAATAAAATACAAGTAATATAAGGAGATATTTTTAAAACAGTAATTTTATTATATACATGCCATAAGTGTCGATATAAGAGTGTTAACAAGGCAATGTAACTTGATTTGACTGGCCTCGTGGTCAAATAATTAGTATTAATATTATGTACAATGAAAGTATTAAGTTTACCGCCAAAGCCGTACGAACTACTAATAACTTCTTCGTTACTTATACAAACGGAACTTTTAATCAAAAGTGCTAATATGGTCTCTATTACGAGGTATTAATATAAATCGCTAGTTGTAATACTTTTTTTTCAACCCTTTTGTTGGTCCACTGCTGGACCGGATCTCGTCTCACAGAGAGAAGGATTAAGACCATAGTCTACCACGCTGGCCAAGTGCGGATTGGCAGACTTCACACACCTCAGAAAATATCATGTAACTTATAACATCTCTAACGTATGCAGGTTTCCTCACGATGTTTTCTTTCGACGTTATAGCAAGTGATATTTAAATTTTACTTATAAAACGCGCTCAATAAATCGGAGGTGCGTGCCAGGATCGAACCCAGACCACCGGAGTGAGAGGCTGAATTTCAAACCACTAGGCTATCACTGCTTTGTAATACTTATGTCCGTGTTTTGGAGGTCGGCTATGTTTTCATGCGATGTTAACTACAAAGTTCGTATAATTCGATCAATATTTGCAAGAACTCAAAATACATAGATAAGAAATACAATATAGAACTACACTCAAGACACCAAGCAGTCTTGCTGTCTTGCTTTTTATAGCCTAGTGCCATGCCAGTTGCACATGCCAAGTTAGCCGATCTAGAGTTTCTCTTTAAATTTACACTCACCGTCTAAAGTTTTATAATGTAACGAAGGCTGACGATGTCGAAAGGTTTAAAGGAGATTCGGATTTAAATTTAAAATTGGAACACTAAACTTTATTAATAAAACTTTCACTTATTTTTAATGATTCTTTAAGCCAGCTACCTATTCATATACACTATCATATTTAGCACACATTATGGGTTTTGTATAATTTTGACTGCCGTAAATTTAAACGATACCCTAAATATAAAATTTAGTTTAGCAGAATACATTTTTTAATTTTGTTAAATTTATAACCTACTAAACATCTAACCAGACATGAAAACCTGAAAAACCAACCATGTTAGATTTTAAAAAATCCGAGTATTGAATATTGTATTTAAAGTCTATTTAAATTTTGAAAAATACACACAAACATCAAGCAGACATAACTGTTAACGTAAGAAGATAAGACTTTTTACAAAAAAATTAAACCGCCAAAAAAACTTACAAGCAATTTATTTAAATTATTGTGGGACTAACTTCGAAATATACCCTATTCAATAAAAAAAGAATTACCAAAATCGGACTACTCTATAAAAAGTTATGCGTGGTCATACAAAAAAAAAATATACGCGTCGAATTGAGTACCCCTTTTTTCGTCGGTAAAAAGGATACGTCAGTCAAACATTAAATTGTTATTATCTCGTTCGAAGTTGGTGTGGGTTGGACCGTTGCCTTGTTAGGACATCTATTTGTGGACTAAGTGAGTTGTGACGTAGAGCTTACGGTTATACGCCCACATGTTTCTCCAGTAAAAATATGTTTTGTTTTAAGACGCTGTTTAAATTGTTTTTACATATTTGCATTTCGTTTTGATTTGAAATTAAAAAGCTGTGTTTCGTGATTTATGTTTTTTGTTTTATTCTACCTACTGTTAACCGTAA
>DWUN01004654.1:0-10556 GCA_018249975.1 Passova gellias | reverse complement strand
ATTATATTGTTTACTAGCTTTTGCCCGCGACTTCGTTCGCGTGTAATAGTTACTTTGGGCAGAATTTGGAGTATCTCAAAATAAATTATGGCCTATATGTTGCCGAGGACTAATAGCTATATAATAAAAAACGTTTAATCAAAACCCTTTCAGTAATTTTTGCGTTAAAGCCGGACAACAGACAGACAGACAAAAATTTCAAAATGAAGTTTTTGGCTTGTGTCACTTGTATGAAGAGCCCTAGGAGTTTTTTTTTTAGTTTTTATTCAATGTACAGAATTGAACTCTTCTACAGTTTTATTATATGTATAGTTTATTTTCACTGAGACAAAATAACTTCAAAGTATAGTTTTGTTGGTTTTCAAACATTTAGTGAGATTACGATCCATAATGTATTTCCGTCTATTTATCCCTATTGCTAGAGTTCTATTTCGGGTTTACTGATCGACAACTTAACACAATAGACGGACGTGGCTTGATACTAAATGTTTAATGGTTTCGTAAATCATCTATTTCTGTTTCGATGAATAGCGATCTGTTTCAATCTTAATAATGTCTAAATTAGTTACAATTTTATAACAATTTCTAATATTCAGAATGTACATGATAAATGTCGTTTTGCGTTCTTATAAATGTTTATTTGTCGTATTCATATGAACAAGTCAGATATTAATATGTATTGTCAGATATTAATATGTATGTATACAGACAGATATTAATGCGTATTTAATTGTTTCAGATACACTGTACGCGGTTCCTACTGGTATGATCGTGCTGCTGTCATTTCTTTACGGGTCAATATCGGTGCTGGCGGTGGTGGGGAATTTCCTCGTCATGTGGGTTGTGGCCACCTCGCGGCGCATGCAGAGTGTTACCAACTGCTACATAGCCAATTTAGCGCTTGCCGATATTGTTATAGGATTATTTGCTGTACCATTCCAAGTAAGTTAAACGCTCAAAATGTTTTGATATTTTTTGGATGAAAGGGACAACAAGCTAGGAAGCATTACATATTTAATATCATAAATAGAAATCGTTTCATCGGTGTATAATTGTCTATTATAAAGATCAAGTAGAATTGCACTCACCACTCTTGGACAACATTTGAGAGTGCACGTTAAGCCATTGGTACAGAATGTTCTCTGATAATAATCGTGAATTCTTGTCAAATACCATGAGATCAACTTAAAAATTTCTTATACACGTCAATAAGCTGGCCAACATGTTTAGACGATTTTATATCTCTATATAAACTCACTATAAGTTTATGTCTAGACAAATTACTCAAATTATATTTATTTATCAACTTTTTGTACACAAGAAGAGAAGAGGGTTGTATATTTTGATGATAGTATTTCGCTTTTCAGCGTCCTCAATATTTTAAATGGGTAGTTTGAATTTTCAGCACGAGAAAACAAATAACACAAACATAACAAACAAAACAGATACAGACTCATTTCAGTTCAGATTTTTAAATGACTTTATTATAGCCAGCCCAAACTTTATTTACTTATTTCTGCGTACAAAATAAGGGAACAGCGGCAAATATTAATAAACATTATATTTCAATTACACAATTATGTATTTTATATTTTAACAAAAAGAACAAATTTCTGCTCACAGTTGGATATAATTAAGAAGAATTTAATTAATACTTAAAAAATTTAGTTAATAATGGAAAAGAAGAAATCTTATTCGTTATGAATACCAAAAAAACATTACTTTACAATTGCAAACACGCACTTTTATATATGTTCATAAATTACTATAAAGCAGGTTTGATTTTGAGGAAGAAATTAAATAATTAAAGAGAACAAACAAACACGTACCTATTGTAATTGTTGCATGTGACGGGTCACAAGTTTAATTATACGTACCATTGCTATTTTCTGGTCTTAGAGCATGATCTTTGGTCTTGTTAGTTTATGTGCTATAGTGTTAGTTATCTTTCGTATATTTCGACAATTTGTTCTTTTTTTTAAAAGATCCGCTCCTGTCAAAACTTTTAAATGCTATTAAGTATTAAATTGAAACAGAACTAACTGTTGTAAGAATCTTTCAATTAAATATGCACGAGGAAGTTGGAATATTTATAATGTTTGCTATCACCTATGCCTATAAGTTGTTTTATCGATTGGTCCCAGTTCCAAGCTGCACTGCTGCAGCGGTGGCTCCTCCCGCATTTCATGTGCGCCTTCTGTCCGTTCGTGCAGGCGTTAAGTGTGAACGTTAGCGTGTTCACGCTAACTGCCATCGCCGTCGACCGACACCGAGCCATTATAACTCCTCTCAGGTAAGTTGCAAGAACTAACAACTCTTGTTTGATTACATAATATGCTTCACTTTGCTACGTTTCCCTGGCCAATTTGAGTTTGTTCGAGCTAACCTCAAAAAAAGTACGATACCAATTTTTGTAGGGTTTTATGTTGTAGACATAATATTCTGTAGGAAACGCGCAGTGTTCCGCATGAAAACCGAATAAAAAGACGAGAAAACTGAGAAAACCGAAAACCGTGTATTGCAAGCAAAATCTGACTACAATTTTTCGATATAAAAATGTACAAAATCGTACACTTGCATTTACAAAAGTGGCCAAGAGATGGCGTAATATGTACCGAATAACATCGATTAATGCTATTTAAAATTAACAAAAAAATCTAATATAAACAAAATATTTTTGCCACGATTGTGACGCCTACATATTTAATATTACTTTTAGTAGTTGTACGAGTTTTCGATACATTTTATTTAAAGTATTAAATGCGTGTTTTTTGTGTAATAATAATAATATACATTCTTCATGTGAAATTTAGCAAATTTTTTGAATAACCCTCCATGTAATTATTATATATTCTCATTTTATAACATAACTCCTTGAAGTAATTAATGCTTATAGTCAACTTAGTCTCTTGGGAGGCGAGTTTTAATAGAAACTATGTAGCGAAATATGGTGAGGCTACATTATATGTTTATACTAAGCACACGGAATCCTTATTTAACTTGATCTTGTCCAAGTGAAATATCCAACTTAGTAACATGAAACGTAATATCTATCATTGTACATTAACAACAACAACAACAACAACAACAAAAACAACAACAACAACAACAACAACAACAACAACAACAACACCTCACGCCAGGTCCCTAACTGCCTACGTTAACAAAGTTAGTCTAATGGTTCCGCTTTAAGACGAAGGGTGAGCTGGGTTTCCTGAAACGCCCCTCACACTTTAAAAGATATGTGCGTTTTCAAGACCAAATATTAGTTGCTAGAACACGGAAGGAAAACATTGTGAAGATGGCAAACTCTACAGTTCTCCATTACCTTCCCTGAAGTAATAGAGATATCAGCAATAAGAAGAAACGGAACTTACGCGATAACATTTTACTATCGTATTTCGGTGTAAAACATTAGAAACGTGCTCTAATAACACCAGCTTGTAAAGTAATGTAATATTGCCATGTGTATGTCAACAAATTTATCAAAGAGTAGCATAAACATTCGGTAAACATTCAGTCGAAGCAGTAGCATATTCGATAATGAAACTGCGGCAGGGATCTATTTTATCAACTGCGAGTCATAGATAAATCATTCCATACTGAGTCATTTTGGCTTTCGTACCCTTTGAGCGCTAAATGAGTTCTGCAACGGTAAGCACCAATAAATATATAAGTTTAACATTACCTTATTATCCTCTGTACTATTTTCCGTCTGTCTTATGTTCAATTAATATTATGTAGATATTATATACAAGATTTTTTATAGTTATTCTACTAGTTAGCCGTTTAAAGTACCGAAATACTGTTTGAAACACATTCTTGCAACTGTAATCGGAGTTTACAGCGAGTAGCACAAAGTTTCTCAATAGTTTCGGGTCACATAATAGCTTGGCTTTGTACCACCGACCATTGACTAACACAATTGCACGAATTGAACGACTTCCCAACAATCCAGATAATATTGTTTTGGCAAAGTATCTATGCACGTTACACAAACAGTTTCAATGTGCTTAAATTACTTATTTTTCTACACGTATCCAAAAGGCTATCATAGAATAAAGTTGGTAGTTCTGGGGTGATTACGGTGGGTATGACGTACTTCGAAATGCAGAAAAACAACATAATTATTGTCTTATCTCTGTTACAGATTACATTCTTAAATGACAGTAATCATCTACTTGTCAATTCTATCAAACAGGGGAGCTTGAAGTCACACAAAACTAAAAAATATATCTTCCTCTCTGTATAAGGACATCAATAACACTATAGATCAGCATTGACGTCAATTGAAATAGGCATAGAACAGGCCTATTGATTCTACTCGCACTTAAGTTATATAACACGCATTAAGACATCACATCACATTCCCTGTTTACGACTAAATCTTAGTTTTATAGCTAAGTGCTCATGGCTTATTGCCTACATCACTCTTCCGATGTAACGTTGATATGTTATGGTTCACCCCCATCGGGTTAATACAGATCAGAAGGAAATAAAACTCTCGCAACGAGACACGAAACTGGGCAAGGGTAAGCTAGTGTTATTCGTGCAAAATGTCTCCATTGGAGCTTTGTCCATTGTGTATTTTTAGCATGTATAGATTTCTCTTTTAAACTCGTAAAAGCCATGTTACTTTGGCAACAATTTTTAAGTAACAAAAAGAGAACCGCATTACAAATTTCTGTGGTTGTTTATGTTTTAATGATTAGTGAATAAACCACTAGTGTTTGTATTAACCATTTTCCTGGTTCATGATTATACTTTTCCTGATGTCGAGTATTTTTAGGCTACTGAAGAATACTGTTATATAAAATACGAGTACATCGTAATCTGCTACGATAGGGAGATACTAAGAGGAATAAACAGAGAAGGCGATAGATAGTTAATAATAATATCAAAATGTTTGAAGTACGAGATATGGGTCCAACTGATCATAAATGTATTGTTGCCGAATTTACCAATTGTTTTACAATACAATACAATCTGATACGATACAAATAGCTATAAGATAAAGTGGAGAGTATAACCCAGGACGTAGTTTAACAAACTGTACATAATACTAAACAATTAGAAGTTAGTGGCATAAAAATTAAAACAATAATCTCAAGAAGTCAAGAGGTGCGGTGGAAATATATTACTGTTTTATTTATTGCTACCTACTGCAGAGTTATTAAACGATACATCAGAACGGTTTATTTGAGCCACAAGTGTTCAAATAGGTTTAGAGGAGAATCTATTTCTATGACAATGGGCCTTCATTTACAGTTTCTTTATTTACTTATTACGTATATCTCGAAGATTTTAGTGAGATTGTAACTACGAGATAATTGGTTTTAACTTAGACAACATAAGTACAATGTGTAAAATATTATTTGGCTGATGACTAGAAAACGTAAGCAGTCATAGATAATATTTAAGCTAAGTTTGTCATGTCCTAAATCTAAATAATAAAGCTAATAGTACGTCACAATAATGAATCACAATAACATTAACTTACCTAACGATACAGTATGAGTTAGGACCACATGCCAATGTTCGTTAGAACATTATTCGTTATGAGATACCTATATAATATTCTCTTTCACCCACAACATACATAATATATAACATTATAATGAGATGGTTTCTGTGCAACAGTTTAATCTAAAACTATTTTTCTAAGCTCAAATATTTACAATAGCGATTCTTTTTTATAAGATTACAGTAACAAGCACGTGATATATATTAAGCAAAATTGCGTTTAGAATTCACTGTTATTTGCTTAAAACTCAAATTAAAGGTGTTTATTACGAAAGATAACCTTTACTGTCTTTACTTTTAGAGAAGAAAAAAGCACATGTGCGCACCACGTGCGTCGTTATATAATATATCACGAAGAATTGAATATAATCCAAAGGTTACATTACGTACCATACTTACACTATATACAAATATACAATGTATACGTGATACATGCTAATGCGATTTTTGGAACAATGAGAAATAATTTTATATAAAAGACAACCTACGATTTGGCTATTGTAAGGATAAATTACGCCGAAAATCGTAACCTTTGTCTAATAAAAATGAACGACGAGAAAACTTTGAAGAACAAGGCGGTAATCGATATATTTT
The DNA here is from genome assembly GCA_018249975.1 of Passova gellias. Taxonomy (NCBI): domain Eukaryota; kingdom Metazoa; phylum Arthropoda; class Insecta; order Lepidoptera; family Hesperiidae; genus Passova; species Passova gellias. The sequence goes on along the minus strand of DWUN01004654.1, from coordinate 4,439 downwards.
TGTCAATTTAATTAACGAGAAGATGTTTTAATCGAATTACGACAGATTCACGACTGACTTAATTTAAACGACTGATAGAAACATTTTTTGTCTCAAAGGTTTTGATGAATGTTATAGGACAAATTTTATAAGAATTTCTTAGTAGATATCTGGACTGTTATTATTATTTAGGAATTAGTTAACTATATGTATTTACGACTTGGTTAAATACAAATACAGAAATTGGATCTCAGAACATACTTTCATCTATATTCTTATATGCGTTGGTGATGTTTCAGCTACGAGTAGGTATACTCGTAGGTCGCGCAGTATGGCTGCGGTCTCGAACGCAAGCGAAGGATAATTTGTTATATTTATTAGTACAACTCATGCCCGTGACACATGCCGCAGGTTAGATAGATGGCGTCTAATCTGAGTTTTGAAAAGCATTCGACATAGTCCGAATGCTAGTCTTCTTCGCTTGGCAGCAACGGAACAGGCGTGTCAGTACGTCGACTGTGACAAATATTTGGACCAGTAAGATCTGACGTCAGTCAGAATAATCATTTAGGGCCCCTCTGTCAATCACAATGGTGAACATGTCGTTCCTTGGTAATTCATGGATCGAGATGCACTTTATTTGCTGACGACCTGAAATGAGTTTGTGAAGTTGGTGATTCCCCGACCATGCTAGGCTGCATTGGGTGATAGTGAGCTTTCAAAATAAATCACATTAAAACGCTTCAGAAATGCTTCGAGTCGCGTTTCAGCCGCTGTCGTGCCCGTAGGCAGACATGTATTATGTACCTTAAATGAAACCCTGGTAAAAGTAATTTGTATCGTAATTCAGTTATATGAGCCCCAAGTGAGATGAATTACCAAACTGTTCTGGAACACGTCCTACATTTTAGTTAGTTTTTTTACTTAACACTATATGAGCTTGTTATCAGGTATATTTGTTGAATTTGGTGTCTTACTTGTTGGTTATAATTGATAACATTAATTTGATAGATTTTATTAATTCATCATTAAATTTACGTCGTTTTAGACACGTGGTTAATTGTAACCAGTTAGTATTATTGTAATTTATTTATTATTGTCATTTGATTATTTAAACTAACGCAGTCTTATCAGTAGGCTCAATGACTTGCACTGTTTATTAGTTGTAAATTTTGAAGAGCATTATAATGTTGGTTTTCATACCATTATGAATTTTAAAGAATTTCCATACCTACACATTGCGTACTGGGAAAGTTTTAACTTCGCGTTTAAGTTTAACATTCGCGAGAGATTTGATGTAGGAAAATTAACCTAGCAAAATATCGTAATATAATCTAAAGAATTTTTGAGTGACGTAACTGGCATTCGTTCTTTGTTTTTATTTATCTACAGAGTAAATACACATACGTCATACTCCAGTTGATTCATGATCTTTTACTGACTTTACAGCAGTCAGAACACAATTCAATAAAATAACGAGCGTAATACTGCTCTATTCCAATCTCCGACCATAATTTGTAAAAAGTAAACCGAATAGCTATTCTCGTCTTAAATATTTTTCAGCCATTACTAATTAATATCCACCAACGAAACTACAGCTCATAAATAAAGAGATAGTAATACTAAAATCAGCAGTTATTATAAAAAAATTGCTAAATAAAATAATAAAATAGAAACACCACAACTAATGGATTTGAATTTAAAAATGTAGTATAGATTTCGTAATTCCAGAGAACCTGATGCTAAGGCAGCGTAGCCTCGCATCCAATATAGAAGAATATAAATGAGAGGTGGGAAATATTCCAGAATATTAATTGTACGTCATTTGTATAATCTGATTGAAACTCGATATTTCAGACCGAACCGTTGCATTCTGACAAGCCAGTCGCATATTCATACCTTTTGAAATTTTTGTTTTTTCAGTTGCATCTGAACCATAAATATTCTCAACTCACGCCTGGTGTCGTTTTTGTCGATCTATTTTTGAATCGTTTTTACGATACACAAAAGCAGTATATATTCTTTTTTGTTGCTATAAACAGCAGTTCTCTATATACGTTCAGTTTCAGAGCATTCAGTGATATTATATGTCAGGTGGCCTTTATTTAATTTCTTAGCTGAAGTCAACAAAAATTATAATATCAAAATATCTATTATGAAGAAATGAAATAAATATAATTAACGCATATAAAAGTTCTATAGATCAAAGACAATAATAAAATATCCGATTTTTAAAACGAGTTCGTTGATCGTTCTCTGTATTTTCATCAGTAACATCATAGTGTTGTATGCTTACTGAAATGGAAGCTAAAAGGTTATTTTAATTGGATTAATTTCTGGAGCTATAAATAGAACTTTTGAAGTGGAGAGCCTGTGGTACCTGTGGTTTTGTTTCGCGGTTGTGAAATATTTAAAGAACACATTTTTACCAATAGTGTTAGTATTGAGATCGACTACAAATATACATTTACTCGTATAGTAATTTTCATCAATTACACACATGACTTGAACGTATTAAGGTCTTTTTAGAAGTGATATTGCGAAAATAACCGTCGAATCAGTATATACATATTCCAAGATCAATAGAGCCTCCTTGGATGCTAGGAGCATATTTATTATTCTTCTAATAATTTGGACGGCAATTAAATCAGTGTTCCAAATACAAACTTCATTAACGGTTATGAAAATTTGACGATAGTCTTAATATAAGACTGAATACTCGCACCATTGAAAATTTGGGTATTAATTTCAAACTCTGCTAATCTGTATAAGCGTAGTAAAAAAAATCAAAATCGGTTCACGCAGTCCAGAGTTATGAGGTAACAAACATTAAAAAATACAGACGAATTGAGTACCTCCTCCTTTTTGAAGTCGTCAATGAAGGCTGGCGTCTACCTACTCTCAGGTGTAACTAATGGTCCTTTATCAAATCGCCGGAAAATACATATAATAACAACACAGCTCCTTTTTTTCAGCGCACATACATCAAAACGAATAGCTAAGGTCATTATAGTTATAATATGGCTGTTAGCTCTATCGTTGGCGGCACCCATGGCTATGTCGTGGGAGGTCATTATGGAGGAAGAACAAGATCCAGGTAAGTTTTTAAATAAACTTAAATTGTTATATCATAATGGGTGTTAATAATTATCTTCCACTAACTGTGACTGTCAAAAGTTCTTAATAAACTTCACATTTGTATTTTATTCAATACTATTTTATACTAAATGAATTAGCTAAGCAAATGTATAAGTCGTTGCGTCTCTTAAATCCTATGCAAAATATACTTTACTATAAAATACGGAAATACGGAAATTGGAAATCGAGCTCAAAACGTTTCATATCGCAAGATAAAATGCGAAGTGAAACCCATGTTAATACCGTACTTCTTAGAAAATGTACATTTCATTCGACACAATGAGATGTATACAAATGATGTTTGCTTTTTATGTTTCAGTATCATGATTGTTAACAATTCCACTACTCTCAAACAAGGTACAAATAGAAATAATATACTTCGTTTACATTGAAGCGAGACGGTTAAATAAAGTTTGTTTATTTAGATCTTTTGTCGCGGAAAAACAGGCTATGTTAGGTTGTTAGATACAACTGAAAGTACCGTATTATAAAGCCCTACGTTTTTCATGATGAATACCTACTCACACAGATATGTAGCACTTAGTGTTGTCACTGTTTAAGTATATATTTTCTACTTACACGCCCATACAAATCGTTTGCAATGTTAGTTAAAATTTACAAATGAAATAGGTTATCTACGTAATTTTAACAATCCCGCTATTTTAAGCTAGCTATTCTGAAGATCTTAAAGTCTAACACCACCAAATTATCGAACGTATTAATTTATCATAATTGTTTAATGTACGTTTGATATTAAATTTAATAACTTTTGATACTAACTGTAATAATAAGAACGATCATAATCATGTATTATAATATTTTCTTGTTTTTACATCACTCGTAAGGCGATAATAAGTAAGAAGTACATATAATGTAGTAGACCTCTACATGTGTAAAAGTTAAATACATACATACATATAGATACATATATAGATACTGTCGTCAAGTTAATATGAATTTTGTTTTATGAAATGTTACTCTATGGGAGTGTTAGTGTGAATTCAGTTAATAGGTGTTAATAAAAGTTAGTCAGTCAGCATACGTTAGTAACAGGACTGCAGGAATGGGACTATTAGTAGTATTAGTCCAGTTAGTGTTTGTTATTGTAAGCGCAGTTAGTATTCGTTAGTATCCGCCCTATCAGAGATCCGTCGCAGATACGTTACTACTCTCGAGGACTGAGATGGTCGCCTCTGGTATACGAGTGGACAGGAAACCACACCCTTCAAACCGAAACACAAATTATAGAAACAATTGCTTCACGGCAGAAATAGGTGTGGCGGTGGTACTTCCCCGGGCGAACCGTATACAGGTTCTACCAC
>DWUN01004653.1:0-10556 GCA_018249975.1 Passova gellias | reverse complement strand
AGCCTATTGCCATGCACCGGGCACACATCCAGACTCTGAGTCACTACTAGAAATTCTAAATTAGAAAAATCCAGGAGAACCCAACCCGGGATTTGAACCCAGGACCTCCCGATCGGCAGTCGCGCTAGCAACCGCACGACCAACGAGGCAAACATTGTTGTATAAATATATTAATAGTAATATTAAAATACAATGCACAATACTTTGGTGTATTCATCATCATACTTTATCGTATCACATATAAGTCATTATGTTAGTGACAAAAAAAAGGATTTAATTTGATTATTTAAAAACAAAACACTGAGTATTATCACATATTAAATATTTTTTCTTTGGTTTTGTATTATGGTTTGATGCAATGAACAGTAACAGAAGATTTTATTGTACTTATTAAAATAATTTTAATATGTACAATCTTTTGTTTTTCAATTATTGAAGGTTAAATACCGAATAGTTTTTTTTATGTAATTGTCTAAATCAATTGTATTTATTTTATCCCCAACAGGTGATCCACGTCACCGGTCACATGCTAATGCAATCGGACGAAAAGCCGAAAGACCCGGAGCGCAACAACAATGAACCAGAAGACGACAAGAAGGACGGGGAGTCCAAGAAACCCAACAAGACTGGCTCCTTGGTGGCCGTCGGGAGACCCATCCCGCATCCATCCAACATTGAGATTCCACTCGACAGCAAGACCTTCTTGTCCAAACACACCCTGGACATGAAGTTCACATATACTGACGAAGGGTTAGTTCATTTCATATTAACCTTCTATAATAACATGTAAATTTTGCATTTGAAAGTGTTTTGAATAATCCTACTAATGTTCCAATCAAACTTGGTAATAAAATGCTCCTTTTGTTGTGCACTTGTGGGTTCATGGAGAATATCTTGGTTCCAACTCATTCGAATCTCTATTAAACATGGGAACCATATAGCGATTAAAAACCATACCGAAGGCGACGTGGCTCGCAACTGTCGACTTCGGAGAGCCGTTTCGCTTCGTCAGAGTTTGTTAGGATCGTTACCGGTGGAAATCCTTAATCTCTGCCTACCTCTATGGGATATAGACTTAACTATAACTTTTTGCCTTAAATGTGATTTTTTCTAAATTGTTTAATACTTGAATGACACAATTTATATTTTCTTACTTTAGATATAGATAAATCATAATTGTACTATGTATATAGTGTAACACTGTAACAAAGCAAGTTTTACGTTAAAAATCACAATTAACTGGACTTCTTAACATTAAATATCTCGCCAGTGAAACTGCAGTAAAATCCTTGAGATATACTTAGCGAACGGAACCCGAAATAATCATAACCCAGATTTTTAATTTGTTATATACTTTATAAAAATAACGCCACCTAGTGGCGCCGCTTGGAACTACAATAGTCATGTAATGTGAAAAGCTTATACCACTTGCATACACTATAGTGCAGATGGCGCTCTGCAGCAATTGTTCGCGGATATTACCTGGCAGAATTTAGGCAACGATCTGTTCCTAACGTTTTGACCTTCGTAACGTACAATTCACCACGGCCGCGTTATATCAACAAAATATCACCTTCAAATGTATTTTGTAGGTTAAACATGATGTGATTTAGCGGTTTAGTTCTCAGTACGCGATAAACTTACGACTGTTGCATTCGGTATCAGTAATTCGGAAGTGATTGTTCAGTGAAGTGCCGTTTTTAATGTGGCTTTGTCTTAGCGAAATTATCAAGTTATTACGATGGCGCCTTTTTCGAACTTGTTTGGCGTTAGCCTCTTTGTACGGATGAGAGAGGTACTTGTTAATTTTAATTTCTTTATGATAATCGTAAAGTTTATTGCGAACATACACTGAGGTGAGTATCGTGGTACACTGATAGGTCATTCAAGGTTAACAATGTAGATACCGGTACTTAAACATAACCTAAATAAGGATACTAGGTCACATAGAAATGACCTCTGAAATGTATACGATATACCTATGTAGATTTTTCGGAATTTTCTTTGATTTCTAGAAAATATACGTGAAATAAACAAAGATCTAACATTCCCAATTAATCTTAATAATAATTGTAAATTGAATAACTTTTATCAAATATGTTTTTAATGTATATTCGCTATTATTATATTACAGTAGGTACCCTAAAAGCAAAATTTGTGTAGTATTGCTACACTCGCTGTTATAGTTAAGCATATAAGTATTTTATTATTTATTATATTTAATTATACTAATTAAATTTGCAATTTTAAATGTTGACAATGGATAAAATCACACCAATTGTGGGAGCCTGTACCATAGATTATTAATTTCAACAAAAAACCTGAAATAAAAGTTTCTGTCACAAATTAATATTGAATAAGGAAATGCCGTAGTTATTTTTAGTTGCAATGTTAAAATGTTTGTTTTTATTCCAGTCTAATGAACATCCTGGGATTCGAACCGAACGAGTTGGTGGATCGTTCACTATACGAGTACCATCATGCTGCAGACAGCGCTGCCCTGGCTCAGCAGTTCAAATCGCGTAAGTAATTTCTTATCAGTGTAACATGCAAGCATTTAAAAAAAATGCTGAAAACAACATTAGGGCGTTATAGTATTTTTGAAAATCGTGAAATAGGTAAAAGAATATTATTATATAGTCACACCTCTTTCTCATAGGGGTAGGTAGAGACTAGAGACTAATGATTTCCACCAGCTACGGTATTCACAAACTTCTTTCGCCAGTTGCTCTGGCGCTTCTCGCGCTCATTGTAAATATTACGTGATAAGCCAATAGTCATGTCGCTGTTACTACGGTTTTTAATCATCACTATATTGGAAAAAAAACCAGTAATAATATTTAGAAAACTTAACTATACCGATGTGTGATGCTTAGCAATGCCCTCTATGTAAAATTTCGTGCAACTCGTACAACGTCGTTTCAGTTACACCTCCGTAGCACAGATGGCGCTACTATCTCGAATTGTAGAAACGATCTTGAAACTCTAGCAAGTACACATATTATATATTATGTATTACGTATCTATTCTCCCTTTTGGCATTATCGCTCATAAAATTAGAACTTTACCTTGAAAACAATACGTTGGTTAGATAACCACTATTGTATAATGTGTAGAAACTTTTCCAAGAGTTAAATTTACTACATAATAATGTATCGTGGGCGTATTCTCTACTGCGTATATTTTAATGGAAATATTCATTGGTACATCGCAAGTTTAAATTTGTACACACGTTCGACGTAAGATACAACAAATTTACCATAAAACGTAATTCTATTGGAGATAGGTAAATTATAAACACGTACCAGAAAGAAGTGTTCTAAAGAAAGTCATATAATTCTAAGTTATATTTGCCTCCAAATAACTGCTTACAAAATGTATCTTTCAATAAACATATACAAAGCATATATAAATAGCGTTTTTATATTTGCAGAGTTACAAAAGTCTTTCTGATAAATGTACCCATTGTAATACATTCTTAAGCATATTTTAACGCTTGTTGCATTTAATAAATTTCAATATTAATTATTATTTTTCAGCAAATACGTACAGTATAAATTCGACTTTAACTTTTGTCGTATTGTCGTTGCGCTGAAAGTTTCAGGTCGAACATGAGAACGGGGAATCAAAACTTCCCAAGTCGTAGCCGTTAAGACACTGGAGCGTTCAAACTTTCGGCAATAACCTTCCATCATATAACTCGCGGCTACTTTCTGTATAAAGAAAGACACACAAACTCCAAGGAAACACATTAGTAATACACAAAGTATCAACGATATTTATTTACCGAGAATTGTAAGAAAAACTCGGAACGTTAAGTGCCTTAGGACTAAAATCAGGGATGTCAAATTCTTATTTAGATATCAATGGCACTTTTGATCTTATGGTTAGTGAACTTGACCGCTGAGCTGGGGCTGAGGGGGGGGTGTCAATTCCCAAACAGAAAAAATATGTGTGTTCAAGTATTCGTTCTAAATTATCTATAATAGCATACTATTCTACTATACTATACTATACTGGCCTAGTGTGAGATTAGGTGACCGCATGTCAGGTGTCCCCCAATACAATACAGTATTATCTTGTCTGAAATATCAGAGTTACTTCGACCCGTCAACGATATACATGCAAAATGTTAAAGTGCGAACTTTCTTAAGTTAGGTGAAGTTTCTTGGGATAGGTCAGGTTTCATGAATTACGCCAGGCTTCATAGGTCAGGCTAAGTTTCTTCCAAAGGAACATGTACTAGTCTTCTCTTAAAGTTACTTGTGTTTCGACAATGTCTCTTCATAATACAAACCTCTTGTACAATTTTATTGGATATTCTGGTCGTTTATTGGATATTTTTGAAATGAATGCATTTATAACATAACACCAATCATTTTCCTGTGTCCATTAGGTCATCGCCTTCCTTCTTCACATAGGGAACATTGACACGAAGAATGTTATTGTTACAGTATTGTTATTTATTGTTGTCTGTGTTTACCTGTTGTGGTTGATCGTTTATATTAATATAATAGGTTTTGCCGTTGTCGCGAAGATAAAACACCATGACGCTACGTCGTACTCCACGTTATGCTGCTTTATGCGTACAGAATAAGGATGAACATATAATATTCTGACACAATAATATATAATATTCAGGTTTGCAAGGACTATAAGGTTTGCATATTTGGCACTCAATACTTTCTGTCTATCCCGCTAGGGACCTGACGTGATGTTATATTATTATTATTATTATTATTACCAATAGTTCATTATTAATTTTTACTTGTTTTAATTATTGCTTAAATATAGCTATGAACTGAGTTTTACATAGTTTAAGTACATAATTATCTTTGATCAAATCAGACGTTCGCTACATAATGAGAATTCATGAATTGTAATTTTCTACTCATGCATAATTTGTATATAAATGACCAATCTAATATTGCACTTAAAGAATTGTAAGTGCCTACTGTGACTTATAAATTACTCGCAGAAATCGCCGATAGAAACAATACGTCACGTGTTCTGCTGTTACCTAAATATTTATGCTTTGAAAGTTGTTATTAAACAATATTTCATTTCTCTTTCGCGGGCCATATGTTTTCGTTCTTTGAGAACCCACATCTCTGCAATTAACATGTATTTTCATTAAATAAAGGTTACGCTTTCAGCCGGGAGAAAGCAAAGTGCAAATAGCAGCTGGTTCTTTTGTGTTTATCTCCACGGTATTTTGCATCTAACATTTGATCGTGTTTTCTTTATCTATTCACATATTGTATTAATTAAGTAGCGATAATATATCTAACTAGCTATCTAATGTACAAAGACGTAGCCATTACGTCCGAATCAAATCGAAGATTGTTTAGAAGACAGAAACAAAATAACTTTAATTTACTAGTAGGTACATCTACGAGGCGAAAGAAATTTGTCAGAAGTGTAGCCTGTGGAAGTATTTAATTAGTTAGTCAGTCGGTTAGTTAGATAGTCCAACCTTCATACATACATGCATACCTAGTAATAAGTGTGACAATATGTATGAATGTTGAATGTTAATATTGTAATATTACGAAATTACGATGTACATGTTTTTGATCTTATTTATGAAGAGGTTATTAATAGCGTTATTATGATACGCGTGAAGCCGATAATATAATGTCAACCAGAAAAAGATAAATCACGTGTTTACATAACAAAACACAGAATAAATTAATTATTTATAATATTCTGTATGATGCAAGTATTATTATTTTTTCACGTCATTTATTATTCTGAAAATGTTTGTAACCTTCGTATTAGTTTCCGTTTGTTCAACAATAAGCCTCACTGTGTTCTGCCAAGTACCTATTGTTTGTAAACGTGTTATTCTATAGGCGAATACCTACTTGTTACTGAGTAATCTTTCACAAGGCTAAAAAAAAATTACCGAGATTTTTATTTATTTTTCTCTCGTCTAAGTACACTGCACCAAAGCCAATGTAAATCCTGGGTTCTCATAATTAAAAAAAAAATGTGTTTAATATGATTGCAATATTATCAGCTAAACTTGTAGTTTTCCTCTGTATTTAATATTTAAATATTTGTTCTCAGATAATGGTAAAATACGTATTGATCTAAATTCTAAACAATTTTGCAATATCTGTATATGCATGCACGCATATTTGTGCAAATAAACGTGTACAATCTTTGTCGGTGTACAAAAAACAATCACAAGCAATTGCATATCTTTATACTATATTTCATTTCCTTCCATTGTTTACATACATGCTCCAAAATAAATATTTCCCGAAGTGTCTATTAAAAATCTATGCAAACTTTGCAACCGCATAATTTCTCCGCTCCATATTCAGTGGAGTTCCGCTTCAAATTGTTAAAAGAACGCGGCGAAAATGAAACTGGCTTTTCGTAACATTACAATCTCCACTCTGAATACATTTCGTACCGCAAACGAATGACCTTTTGGTATTTGGAAAGTTCTGAAAGTTTACGCGCACCTTCTACTTGCTCTGCGCGCTACGATATTTATACTAACCCTTTACCTACATATAATGGTTATAACAAAAATGCGTCTTACGTAAAGTAAAGGTCATGTTTATTTATAATATTAAATGGTTCTGACGGTTTTATGAAAATTAAACAAGTGCCGTATTTGTAAACTTATATTCTTTACTGCAGTATTACTTTTAGAATACAGCATTTGTTCGTTGCTAATGAAACCGAAATAGCGAAATCATTTGTAAATGTTGATAGATGAAAACTAAAACAATTGTTTGTCGAAACCCGAACTAGTTTTCGTTGCCGTCTTAATTACTTTCAGACTCTTGATAATTTCATAAGAAAACTTACATTGAGGCGTTTCTTCATGTGCGAACGGAATTTCCTTCAAATTAAAGCGGGTCGGGTACAGACAAGTGGGTACAAACCGCACGTAACGCGTTCATATATCATTTTGCGTTATCATAGTACGGGGTTGTTCGTTTTAATGTTTGGAGGACGAGGAGAATGTTTGTTGCGCGACTCGCGCCTCATAACACCGGTTACATCAGCCGCGAACCGGATTCAAACCGCTGAAAACGGTACTCGACTACCGGTTCCATCTACATGTATATAAATAATCATGTAATAGATTATTTAACCATTGCTCTCAATGTAATTTGTATGTATATGAAATTTTCGCTCTCTTTATCCACGCTTCGTGTATTTACGCTAGCTTTTAAATAGTTGGCAATGTTACACTGTTGTGATAATTCGACATGAATATTGCGTTTGGAATGTTGATGTTGCATTTGTAATTGACAATGCAAAATGTTTTAATAGTAGAGGACGTTAGAGGAGGAACGTTAACATTGTCGACAGCGAAATCAATGTCGGTAAGAATATCTGACCGCATTGAATTAACATCGATTCTTCAGTTCCGGAAGACGGGCTCACAGATTCTTATCCTATTTAGTTGTGCAAATATTTCACGAAAGTAAAGTTGCTTTAATTAAAGCGAAATCGACGTTTCTCGCGAAAACGGAATCTCTTTATTTCATATTAGGTGTGTCCCCCCCGAGTGAAGTGGGGTCTCATTGTTCTCGGGAGAATGGGCCTTTTGGATGGTCGCTATAAAATTTGCAGCGTAATACTTCGCTTATTGCTGACAAATAAAAGGTCGAAGCTTTGACCGCACATTATTTCAAAATTTCGTTTGGCGATTTATAGGTATACGAAAAAATCTAGGCTTTTTTTGCTGCATAAATCCCATTTCGTATAGAGTAACAACTGTATGGAAAAAGCAACTCGTAGTGCATTATTTTTATTCATTATGTAAAATTATCACTACATAGTATAAAACAAAGTCGCTTTCCGCTGTCTGTACCTATGTATGCTTAGATCTTCAAAACTAAGCAACGGATTTTGATGCGGTTTTTTCTATGGATAGAGTGATTCAAGAGGAAGGTTCATATGTATAATAACATCCATTATATAGTAGAGAAATACTGTTATAATTTATATGGCAGAACAACGTTTGCCTAGTCAGCCAGTCAGTATGTACTTAATATATGTTGAACTGAAGCTCTGCCCGTATGTATACTCTTGTTGTAAATTATTGCAACAATTTCTCTTCATTCGATGCTCGGTTCTTATCAACTTATCACTATTACTACGTAATCGTACGTGGCACGTCTAGTGTGAGAAATTGCGCCTCGCCACCGTTTTCCTTAAGGAAAAAAATTTGGCCAAACATTTTCGACTTACATTGTTTCTTGTGAACTCCTGATCGTCTACGCTTATAATTTACGATTGGTTTCCGGGAATTCTTCATTAGCATACAGCCAAAAAATACGTTTCTGTAGTCTATACTTTGATATTTATATCTCGATAACTTAATATTCGGTGAACACGCTTCTTTCGGCTCAAATTGTCTTCGATATCATATTAAAATCTATTTTATCGTATATTACTTTCATTTTATGTTTGCTTATATAACGTTTGATATAATCACGTTGACGCCATATAAAGCTAGGCGTGAGACCATTTGAACTTGTATATGGCTAATAACACGGTCGAGAAGAAAAGGCGAGCTATATATAAAATTCAGAGGAAAACTGATCCAAGCTCCCCCTATTGGCCAATAAATTACCCGCATTACCAACTAACACCTACGTAATAGGGCATTAGCATAAGCTTACTAAAACTTCACTCCGAACCCTCGGAAATTTGTTATATGTATTATGAAAATACTGGTGGATGTGTTAATGGAAAATTGTGGCTTAGATATTACGATATTCAATTAATGTTTTTGTTCTTGTTGTTTCGCATGCTGTTTGAAAACGTCTCTCTAAAGCTATCGTTATGCTTAGTCTCAATTTTTTTTTTACTTAAATGTTCTAATAATTTATATAATCTTTTAAATGTTTTGTTAACTATATTTCAATTCTTATTGATTGTTTATGTTTAATTCATGATTGACGTGTATACCAGTGGCGTAATTTAAAATTAAATAATACACTAACAAATGTTGTCTTGAATGACTAATTACATATTTTTCGCTCCTATGGATACAAACAATAATCGAAGTTGGTCTTTATCCGTCGGCACGTTTTCGTGAGCCAGGTTTCAAGTGGTCAATAAAAGGGCATATTAGTGCTGAATTTCACGATATCGACGCAGATTTGATGGTAGTTCGGGCGTGCGTTGTAAGCCGTAAAGACGGCGAAGTTACGACCGCCCAACACCGACCCGTATCGTGTCTGCCAATCTTTATCGTTAGCCAATAAAATGTCCCTTTATAACGCATCGAATGACTCTTTTTGAAGCATATTAATATTACAATATATACCATAAATTTGCGGTATGTAATCAACTATTCCATAAATATTTCTTAATTTTAAACTAGCTGACGTGGCAAACGTTGTTCTGCGATATAAATTATTTTTTATTGATGCTCCTCTCCTATTCACCTTAGCGTGATGTTATATAGCCTATAGATTTCCTCGATAAATGAGCTATCTAACACTGAAATAATTTTTCAAATCGGACCAATATTTTCTGAGATTAGCGCGTTCAAACAAACAAACAAACAAACAAACTCTTCAGCTTTATAATATTAGTATAGATTCGATCATTGCCTTATAAAATGGCACCTTATATTCGTATGTTTTGATCTTAATAATATACCCGTACGACGCGCGGAACCAGTAAGTATCAAATAAATCAAATTACCTTCTCGTTTATCGTGTGTAACATATTAATCAACGACAACCAAAAATGTACCAACTCTCAATGAACATAAACCATTTGACCAATACTAATAAATCACAACTACGATCTCATAAAATTTGACCCGTAAAGAATTGTCGTAATAAATACAATCAATGCCGCCGACTCTCCGTATATAATTTTGGTTCACCTTCAATCGAGAGATTTTAATTAGTGGCCTCGTGACTATTGTAATAATGTCAGTGTAATAGAACTCATTATATCTTTTCTCATTATCGATAATATGAAATGTTGGATTTTCCTTGATTTTTAACTTAATGAACAACTAATCAGCTTTAATAGGCCACGATTTAAATTCAGTTCGCAATCGTACGTAATGCACGCGGACCGATTCGCCTCAGGGCCTTAAATCTATGAATACATTAGATACTTTTATCAATATGACCAAGAACTAAAAACGCACAATAATTGCATTTGAATTAGTTTTATACACAAACAACATGTTTCTGTGATAAACAAACACGTTGCATTTGTGTTAATTTTATCTACATCTTAGCGAAGGCTTTAAATATAATCAAATTTATGCAAATAGAAACAAGTGTGTTGCTTACTAGATTACACTAAGTATCTTCAAATAGATAACTCTACCTTCAAATTAGTAAGTACTCAGTTATGTATCCTAGAGACAAGAATTGTGTGTTGTTATTTATTTATTTATATATCTATATATCTATTATATATATCTATTATATATATCTATTATATATATCTATTATATATATCTATTATATATATATCTATATATATATATATATATATATATAGATAATACAGTTGTAGAAGAGTTCAATTCTGTACATTGAATAAAA
>DWUN01004652.1:0-10558 GCA_018249975.1 Passova gellias | reverse complement strand
CACTAACAGTCTCATCCCTACAGCCCTGTGAGAGGTTCGTTGCAGATGTCCATGGGCGGCAGTGGCCACCCGTGACTACTGCTTGCTCGTTCACTACTCTCATAAGGTAAAAAAAAAAAAAATAATATATATAAAAGCTTGTTAACAGAATTTACAAATGTTTATATGTACAAAGCTTTCTGGTACAGTAAGGAACATTAATATCCTAACTTTAAATCCTTTCAAATGTACATACGAATAATTTTATACTATCAAACAACAAAATAATTATGGCGTCGGATAGAGGCGGAGAGGCTGTAGGCGCGAGAGGAGCTTTGGTGTGGCGCTCGAGGCTAAAGTATCAAACATATATTTAACATAGATTGTACCCGGGCGAAATCGTGCCTGGTACTTTTCGATACAATAGTGAACAAATATTCGTTAGGCAAGCGAGTAACATCGTAGACTGCATCTTCCCTTTCGCGGACGCCATAACAATGCAACGCTTGACTACATATTAAATTACAGAATAATAAATAAAGATAGATTGTAATATTTTGCATTATTTCCGTTACGTTCACAACGCTCGCGGCGGCGGCACGCACCATCATCACAGTTATGAAATCCATGCAATCCCACTAATCGTTATCTCTATCGTTACATAAAATTACGACATACAATGCTCTGTAACAATGAGCGCAGCCGCCGTTCGCGCGATTCAGAGCGGCGTGTGTGTGCAACGAGCGCGCGCTCGCGACATTTGTGTGAAAGTTCGTTAATTGCTGCATTAATGATGCGACCAGTGGCTGTCAAATTACCTGTTGGTTGACCCCTGTCTGTCATTTTTTCATCGTTTAAGACGAGATTTCTCTATAATAAAGCGAATGGTTTTCAAATAACAAATGACTGGCGTCGGTGGTATTTAGAAAGTAATCTCCCATCAGACAGGGCGGGTGCGTCAATAATAATATTATTATATGTATTTAAAATACCACAAGTCCACACAACATAAGTGTATGCGTCATTTCAACACTCCATTACAGCTACCTAACAACTTGACCTGTTTTATCGTTTCAAAATATTGACCAGCTCGTGTCATACTATCATTTGTCATTTTAGGAAAACATAAAATTATCGGTTCTTTCAAAATCTACAGTTGAGGAACACTGTCCAAAAATGGTTTGTCATCTGCAATCAGGGACAACTAAAACTCCTTTTGTTACGTAATCAATCCGTATGGCAGACTGAAAAATTGTTACTTCAAAACTAGTGGCTACTGGGTACAAAAGCCATAACTGACCGCGTTGCACTTAACGCGGAAAGCGCCACAAATGCTAATTTTATCTTCATACTTACTAATTCATTATTATATATGTAACTAGCTGACCCGCCAAACGTTGTTCTGCCATATAAACTATAACAGTATTTCTCCACTATTTAATGGATGTTATTTTACATATAAATCTTCCTTTTCATTCACTCTATCTATTTAAAAAACCGCATTAAAATCTGTTGCGTAGTTTTAAAGATTTAAGCATACATAGGGATATAGGGACAGAGAAAGTGACTTTGTTTTATACTATGTAGTTATAGTATAATACATCATTGTATTTTTTTTCGTTCACGGGCAAATTAGTAGTCACGAATATTGTAATACATTACAATACATTTAGTTAATTATTGTTAGTTATTAGTTACAATGAATTAATTCAGAGTCACTTGCTATTTTTAATTAAAGAAAAAATTACGGAAAAAGAAACAAACAGTATTTAATTTAAAGATAAACATAAACTATACGATTTCAATTGTGCGTTAAAATGAACATTAAAACAGGGAGGTATACGAAGAAAAAGACAGAAGTGTATATGAGAAAAATATTTATTTCCATACTAAACCTGCCATTACTTTCCATCGACACACGGTTCATTACCGTTTAATATAAAAACAACACAACAACAAAAAATATGTTTATCATTGTATTTATTACCTACTTAGCACTACGTGATTGGCACCTCCTGAGCACAGACGTATTTACAACATACACACTTACACCAATACCTATTATAACACGTATTATGGAGCGGCCGAGCTTACATAGGTTGCGATTGACAATGTTGCCCTATCTTGCTTATTGACGCACCTACGCCGAGCATATGGGGAAGAACGCAAAAAATTCAGAAAATAATCCAGACAAATATATTTTTTCATAAAGGCATTTTTCTCTAATTTCTTCAATCCTAAACTTGTCTAAGATGTTTTCTATTTAGACCAAAGGGATGCTGTTAACACTTTTTTTCTATAGTTTTGTATTAAAGTGCATATAATTATGACTAAAAGCAATCGAAATATTGAACACATCTCAGGTATAACTGGATATTTGTTACTAATGTAATTCGACCAAATGAAGATGATAAGTATGCAATATTATTAGCCATAAAACTAATAGTCAGTTTACATTTATTAGTGATTTAATAGGCTCTGTCAACTAGTTATTTAAATAGGCTCTGTCGACTAGTCTTGTGTCATGAACAACAAAATCGACAATAAACAATAACTTCTGTTATACATTACTCTTAAATTAGCTACGATTTGGAAGCCAAAATTAAACCTATCCCACTTGCCTACCCACAGATCACTCACGGAAATGTTCGTTATTTATTTTCGACAAATTTTCGCCAAAACCCATTTAGAAATTTTAAATTTGCTATCACAACGTCCTAAGCTGTACTTTGTTTACCCATCAGATGAGATCAATCAAAGGAATAGATGGAAAAAGTTTATTATAAAGATTTATATTAAAGAGTTATGCCATTATCAATCGCAAATGATATCTCTACAACTGGCACCTTGATTTAAATAATGACGGCCGTAGAGGATCGCAATAGATGTTAATAAGAATAATAATTTCTTGGGACAACTCAGGACCATTTGTTCCCAAACTAGACTGGATCTGTGCTATGGTACCCAGACAGCTGATTAACTATAATGCATGACATTTTTAAAAACAACATACTTATGTAGATAATTATACACCCTACAACAAACATTTATATCTCGTCTTGGATGGGACTCGTACCTACGACCCCTCAGATCAGCAATCAGTTTCACTAACCGCTAGATCGAAGCCAGTCAATAGCCAATAAGATTACCTTTATTATCGCTAATTGAATAGAGTTTGTCCCGAAGCTCTATTCAATTGTTTGATCGATTCGATCAATCTTCAATATTGCATCGAAAAGGGATTAAAAGGACCACAACACAACACAAGTGCTGACAGTTGAAACAAATTCCAAATATTGTCAGTAGTTGAATTAAAATCTCATATGTTTATTGTTTTAACATACATATATACATATTTCAACACGATTCATCTAAGTACAACGGTACGTTGCAATTTAATTAAATTAACCACGATGTTCCCATTAAATTGAAACACCCGGTGTCCCCTAAAAGCCGTTTTTGACATATAGTACAAAACATTTACGTAACCTTACAAATTAAGCAGTTATTAAATATAATATTGAAAAACGGCAACTTGGTAACAATATAAAATTGTAAAATTCATATACTCATTTGTTTCTTAAAGTAAAATAATAAAATTGACGGAAGACTATTTTCAAGGCGAACGAATAATAAAAATAATAATGATAAATTCAAACTAACGATACAACGGTTTCCGATAAACATTGTCGACGTTCGGTTTGGTCATTTTTTCAATACCTACAATGAATCTTTGGTTAATTCATAATAGCCAGATGTACATTCAAGACATATTGAACAAGCCACCGACAATTATCGTAACAAAGTAATTCGCTTAATATGCGGATTTAACGATCAGTATCCCATATAAATAACAATGATTATTAAAATTGCAGGGAAATATGTCATGACCTAACATTACACATTTGGGGCTATCGGGTCTATTAAGAAATCGTAATCGACATATCTTTTTAAATGAAAATAGTCACGTCATTGACGGGAAATTGTATAATTTGATGTGGCAACTCCAATCGCACCATATAAGCAGTGTGTCAATTTTTGTCATTAGATTTAGTCACATCTCTAAAACAAATAAATTCTAGACATTTATCACTTATAAAATATAACAAGTGATCTTTTAAGTTTACTTTTAACATTCATGCTGTATTAATAGTAGACCGACAATAAAATTATTTATAATAATAATATTGTAGGCCATCTCGCACAGCCCTCTGGTCCTGAACTAGATAAAATCTGTATTAAGGTAACCAGCCAGCCGATAGATTGCATACACAATGTCTATACATTTCTATAGCTAATTTTACACCGAAAAACGATGAATCTTAGCGGTCATGTCACAAAAATTTGGGCTTGGTAGGGAATCCGACCGAACTAATTATGGGAAAGCATTCATAAGAATCAGGGATAAAAGAATTCATTTAAAATTAACATCATCTTCGAGATACTAGGCCGATACTGTAATGGGAATAATATTTGTACCAACCTCGATGCTTATAATTATTGGACAAGTTTTAACTAAGTTCTTTTAGTAAATTTGTAAAGCAATTACTCATTTTATTTTGTTGTAAATAAATAACTTTTAAAGTACCAGAGTATTATTATTTTTAGGACAATCAGTAGCAAAAATATTTTGTTGTAAATAAATATTTCCATGATATAAATAGTCCACGCTGAGAACTAACCATTAAAGAGTATTAATTCGAGCACCGTAAATAAATGCAGTCATCTCTCGTAACTATTTCCGATTCAATACTTTCGTGGTACTATAACCATTTCAATACAAATAACTGAAATAACTACCGCAGGGTTTATGGAAAGTTGTAATTTTAAACTGATTGTATTTCATTAAGACTACAATTACTGAATTGATGTCGCATTTTTTTTTATTTTACAAACAAATCCCATACACGATAATACAATTTGATTTTTAACCTGCCTTATTATGCTTCAAAGGAAACGTGAAAACACAAGATCCTTTAAGGTATGTAAAGTCTGCTACTCCGAGACTGACCAGGGTCGAGTCGCCTTAACTAAGACTCGACTAAGTCTTGAGACGGAGCCGATAAACAGACCGAAGAATTAGATTAAGTTCTAAGAATTAATTATAAAACTTCTAAACAACAGTCACCTCTTAACATTTGATGTCTACTTTTTTAAACTTAATTTAATGACACTACATATAACATCATAGGCTATGGAGGAATATTGTAGCAATATCGCACATAACACTAGGAACAATTGCATTAACTATATTAATCGGTCTTAGATTACACCAAAGACGGAAGATACTGCATCCCTAGCCTACTTACGTAACCTACATTACGGTAACACAATGGTCCAAACTACCGGTCATATTTGAATTTGGCACATTTTAATTAATCACAAATCACCGTGTAACGGAGTTTAATTTAAATATAAACCCTAATTTCTTACTCTCCCCACTTTGTCTCTCTCACTCATAATCTCTCTTTCCCTCCTATGATGATAACGGATTATTTAAAAAAAGAACATTTAAAAACTCAACGAAAATATGGAACAATGACTCAGAGCGCAGTAAGGAAATGTATTTAAATGGAGAAGTCGGTATCAATTAAGTACGTATTAGCATGTTCCTCCTTCGGTCCAATCTAAGACATCATTAACTAAACTATTTATAAATGCATCCAAAAATATGGACTCGTAATAGAAATTGGTCGACGCGATGTAAACGATCGTGATAAACAAAATAAATTAAAGATTAAACTTTTTCGTATAGGAAATATAGTATCAAAATGCATTGATTAAACTGATCATTACGAATATAGTAGTTTAAAATTATATTACGACGACATCATTAGGAAACTTAAGAAACGCTTACTATAGGAAATTCTCGGGAGCCGTTCATTTATAAAAAATAAATCACCTATGTACACAATCATTTGTTCATGTATAATAATTATTACATAATTTCATTAATGTAACGTGACATAACTAATAAGAAAATGTAAGTGACGATAACCTTTGAATCGCTCGTTCAAAACACCGCAATAACAAAACACCCAGCTGTATTGTTGGCTGCCTGTATTTTTTGGTTTGTATTCAATGTATTATATCCCCCAATGACGAACTCCTACTACATTGAATTTATTTTATTTTGTCTTCATATTAGCACTCAAGTTTCAGTAGTCACATTTCCTCAATTATTATGCTGTAAAACCTTAACAAAGTCATAAAGTCCTCGACCTCAATACGATACCTTTAAAACACAAGGTATCGTCGGAATTAAATCAATTGGAATTCAAATAGGAGCCTACGGTCGGCCCTGTACTAGCTGGCGCCCTTCTCCTCCTGCGGCCACAGCACCTCCGGGTGGTTGAGCATGTAGTACGTCATGTGCTTCTCGCTGCCGTACGTGGACGCCTTCGTCCCCAGGCACATGAGGAACTGGCTCTTCTCCAAGTTCTTGTCGCAGTCCACCGAGTGGAATATGTGCACCAGGCTGTTGTCGGCGATCCTGTACACCGTCAGGTTCGATTTGATCAGCGTTTCGAAAAGCTGCACGTCCTCCATCCCCCAGCCCTTGATGTTCAGGTCGAAGCCGCCCACCCTCAAGAAATCGCACTTGAATATGCCGAGGATCCCGAAGCCGTACTGTCTGAAGTAGCCGAAGTCGTCGTGGATCTCCTTGCCGTATTTCAAGTTGGCCAACTCGAAGTCCGTTTTGGAAGCGCTATTCGTGTCCTCGACCACTTTGTCTGCGTCCACACCCACTGCGACGGCTTCGTCCTTAAATTTATTGTAATCGTCACCGTTCACCACGCCCGGGTTGTATTCACTGAACACTATCGGAAAATAAACCTGATAGTACTTCACCGTGTTCATCCTGATCCGCCTGAGCGATATGTGATTGAACATCATGTCCACGTCTATGAAGAACACTAGATCGTCGTCGGCGCACTGCTTGAGCCCCTCCGTCAGCGCCGCACCCCTCGAGAACGTCGTGGAGCCCATTTCCACAACCTTTATCTCCTTCCCGTACATATCTTTGTAGTAATCTATCAGAGTCTCGGCGTTTCTGTAGTCCAGCGGGTTCTTGCTGTCTAGATACAGCACGACGACGAGCGTCACGGCCTCGTCGGTCTTCAGGACGATGTCCTCGTAGTTCCTCATGAACCGTCCGAAGATCTCCTGTCTGCCCGCTAGGGGCAGTATGAAATGTATTCGCCTGTCGTAGATTGGGTATTCGTACTCGTTGTCGTACCACTGCAGGACCTTCGGCAGCTTGTTTTGCAACTTCATCAGTCCGGTCTCGAACGCCTCCCTGACGTTCAGCTTGTCGAGGAAGCTGTTCTGCTGCTGATTGGACTCGTCGAAGTCTTCGTATTCGTTTGCGTCATTTTTGCCGTTGTTCTCCAGTTGGTCCATTATTTCCGGGTCGTCAAAAGGCGGTATTTCTCCCATGGGTAATTCTCTTAGATCTGTACCTGAAATGATAAAAAGGGTATAAAGTTACGGAATGTCGCTGAAGGGATCAGCACCCAATGTTCAGGATTCGTTTTCGAATTTTTATCGTTGGAATTTCTGCCGCCAACAGACACTAAGATAAAGATATTGGTATTAAAGCTTTATCTTTATAAATAGTAAATATGTGACGTTCACATAAGAAATGTAATTAGTCGTGCAAGGGAAGGTACCGGTGAAGGTCTGCTGCAGGTAGGCGTGGCGGCGCACGGCCGCCGTCATCTTGCGGCCGCGGTAGCGCCGGTATTTGAGCAGCAGGTCCAACACGTGGTCCACGCCGTGCAGCGGCTGCAGCCGCGTGTAGCCGTACAGCAGCTCGTTGAAGTCGATGACGCGGCCGCGCTGCCGGGACGGCGCGTTGATTATCTCCATCACCTGGGAAACGCACGTTTACAATCGAGCTAGTGTTACTTTTAGCGACAGCGAAAATAATCTTGCGATATAACCCCAGCTTCATTTGATAACATGGATTTCCACAAAAACATTTACAAAGAATTATCTTTTCATCAGCTTTATACGCCCCATAAGCGAAGTGGACCGAGGAAACAAATTCAAGGAAACCAATCAGCATTCCTTTCGATAATGTCACTAGTGAGACGTGGTACCGTAGAACGTAGATAAGGCCTCACCTCCCGTATTACGTCGTCGAGGGCCTCTTTAAGCGGGCCTTCTATTCGTCTCTTGGGGTTCAAGTGGCTGATGGAGTAGATAGATTTGCTGATGAAGTCGAACGGAACGATGTCTTCAACTGTGTCCGCCTTGTAGCGATTCAGGTCTATTGGTGCTCCTGAAAATATAAAAACATTTCGTCTGATAAAATCGATATTTTTCAGTCTTTCCTACAACTGGTCCTATAGTATGTCTCCCTTACCCACCATCTTTTAGTTTGATAAGGAATACTGGCGTTTGGATCTAGTTTTCAGAGACCCTGACTGCTAAGCCGGTTGAGGGTTCAACTGTCTCTATCAACTGTCTAGTTACCATTGAATTGCCCTATTTTTATTATTGTTATATGCCCTTATCCTGCAGACCATTCCCCAATGTTTGAAACAACATCGCAACGGAATGCCCACCTAATATCTTGTTATTCCCCAAGTATCCCGGCTCTCCCATCTTCACCGGGAACAGAGGTACTCCACCGGGCAGGATATAATCGGAGACATGCTCGTCTTCCACTCCCAGCTCGTGCATGGAATTGGCGATGTCCCTGTGAAGATCCAAGGATTCCTCTCGCAACTCTTGGATCCGAAGATTCTGTAAGGAGTAAATATTTTAATTACACCGAGCTTCTGTTTAGTAACCCTGAAGTAATGCGTAAAAGATCCGTACTTGGCCAGCTAGGTAGACTATGGTCCTAACGTTAAGACCACAAGAACCTTAAGACCATTGGAATATTATTACAAATGATAATGAAAATGTTTTTTCTCTCGGTCTACATTGCACCAAAATCGCGGATTTTGATATGTAAACGTAAATTTATGCTAATTTTAGCCTAGATAATAAACCATGTTCATTTTATCCGTAATCTCATACCTAGTAAAAGGCAAAGTGTAAACAACGTGTAATAATTCTGTAAACTTTTTATACGTATTGATATTTGTACAAATAAACCTTTCGTCTTTGTCCGTCTTGTTTTAGTGTTTAATTGCAATTTTTTATGTGATTTTTCCGTTTTGTTATACATTCTATAAGTTAAGTAATTATTTCTATTATATCATCACGCCGGGTCCCTAACCAGGTAAGCGGTGACCACCAGTTGCTAAATATCTCTGTTGTAACAGAGCTTCAAGTACTTCTTTTATATTCGTCACTTTCTCATACATAACCGCCATTTTTAGGGGGTAATGACTGAATGTATTCTCTATTCTATTATACATATATTTCGGAGTTCTATCAGATATGTATAACGGTGCATTGAACGCTTTAGGTCCTTATCGGCTAATACACTGCGCACTTTCAATGTCACTCCAGTCAAATATGTCCCAGTTGAGTCATTACGACTGTTCGCTAAAATACCACTATCTCTTTCTTGGTACTGTTTGTTTTTACCTCGTCTATAAATATCTGTTATTTATTCAATTCTCATAACATGTCATGACGTAGTGTGTCTCAAAACATGAAATTCTCCTTCCGAATCGGTCACGCCTAACGCCTCGGGCTGAAGTACATTATTATAAATTGAAGATAAAAAAGCTTTCTTTAAATACTTTGTACTAATTTGTCCTATCTATAATACGTAGAATAAATGTAAAGATTTTCATTCAAATAAAATATTATAATGGGTCTTTAGTCTTTAGATAATATGCATATATATTACTAGCTTTGCCCGCGGCTTCGTCCGCGTTGAAATCAGTGTGTCACAAAGTTTTCTTTGTCAAAGTTGCGACATTTTCGTAAAACAATGAAATGCATGGAAAAACTAAAAAAAAATGGGAGAAAAAAGTAGCCTATGTTCACCCCAAGACCCTCGAGTATATCTATCTGAAATTTCATCACAATCGGTTCAGCGGTTTTGCCTTGATCACGTCACAGACAGACAGAGTTACTTTCGCATTTATAATATTAGTACGGATTTTTGATCATACATTTTTGTAGTTATTTTTTATCGGTTTTGTAATACCACATTCGCAAAATTCTACTCCCGTACACTAAATGCATCTCAGTACAATTATCCATCAACTTACTAATGAAGAATTATGTTTTCTTTGACTTGACACAAGCAATATTTAACACAAGCAATTCATTATCATTTGCCCTAAGGCCAGAGATAAGAAAGCGAGCTAATTACATAGGTCACCGGCATCGGATCATCTTATCTTAATATAAAAATACATTTACAATTACAATACTATCGCGCCAGAGTCGTTACAGGGAGGCAGTGAGCATAGGGTGCGAAATATCTCTATACTTAACAGAGTTGATGTGCTTGTTCTGCATTCCTCACAAATAGCCGTAAATAAACAAGTACTAAATTGTATTATTTAACTAACGTCAGAACCATTAAAGCATATAAGTATAGACATAGACTATTTCTGGCACCACATAATATCTATAAAGACATCAATACGCCAAGGTCATA
>DWUN01004651.1:0-10559 GCA_018249975.1 Passova gellias | reverse complement strand
TCCTATCTCGAGCGAATAGGTCACTGGCTGATGGGGGAATCAACAAACTCCAAAACCGGTGTGTATGCATGAAGAGAGTGATGAATGTAGACGAAGCATGTCAGGTTTGTAAGGACATAGATATTTGGCACTTGGTGCTTTCTGCGTACCCCGCTAGGGACCTGGCGTGATGTTATATTGTTGGTAATGTATGTATATGTTTTCCTTAATATTATTTTCTGTCTCATATATTCCACAAACTCGCACAATGTTGAAACATTACAGGTCGCTTCAGACTCAAAAATGTCTCACGACGGCTCCGGTCGCTCCCGCTCCAAGTCAAGCTCCCGGTCTCGCAGCAGGTCGCGGGGCTCCTCGCGCTCAGTCTCGCCTAAATCGGCGCGGTCACGTAGCGGGTCGGCCAGGTCGGCGCGATCAGGCAGCGGCTCTAGAAAATCTTCCAGATCCCGAAGCGGCGCCTCTAGGAATAGATCTAGAAGTGGATCACCCGCTTCCAAAGGGAGGTCATTAAGTAGATCCAGATCGCGCAGTGGATCGAAGGGAAATTCACGTTCTCAGAGCGGCTCGCCCGCCGCCTCGCGCTCGAGAAGTGTGTCACGCGATAAATCTCGTTCCAGATCTCGAAGTGGATCTGGAGAGTCTCGCTCTAGGAGCGGGACCCCGGCTAAATCTCGCTCCGGCAGCGCATCCCCGGATAAGTCTCGTTCTAGAAGTGGTTCTCCGGTCAAAACTCGCTCCAGAAGTGGATCTCCGGCAAAGTCTCGCTCTAGAAGTGGTTCGCGCGCTAGATCCCGCTCCCGGAGCGGATCGCCAGGAAAATCGAGATCTAGAAGCAGATCTAATAGTCGATCCTCCAGAAGGTCGGGATCCAAAAGTAGGTCACAATCCGAGAACGGCTCTATGGCCAAATCTCAGTCATCGTCACCGAAACGATCGAAGTCTAGAAGTAAGTCACCGAATACGTCGACCGAAAACAAATCAAAATCTAGATCACGCAGTGGATCCGCCAAGTCGAAATCGAGAAGCACTACACCTGACAGGTCGCAAGCGAGTACCGAATCACCGAAAAAATCCAAGTCGAGGAGCAAATCGCCAACAAAAGATCGGGACAAAAGCAGTTCAAGGTCGCCGGATAGGATGGAAATAGACGAAGATGCGGAGGATCGCGTGGGCTCTCCCGGTAAACAGTAAAACGATTGTAATTATCAATCTTGAATGATATTTAAAGCCTTGTCAATATATTAATAAAGTGGAATGTTTATGTTACATCATTTCAGACGGGGGTCGCGCCCGCCGCTCGCGCAAGTCACGCTCGCGATCCGGCTCGGGCTCGCGCTCCAAGTCGCGGTCACGTTCTAAGTCACGATCTCGTTCTAAATCGAAGTCTCGGTCTAGATCCCGATCCCGTTCCAAGTCCAAGTCTCGATCTAAATCGCGTTCCCGTTCCAAGTCCAAGTCTCGGTCTAAGTCACGATCCCGTTCCAAATCCAGGTCTCGGTCTAAATCGCGATTGCGTGCTAAATCCAAGTCTCGGTCAAAGTCGCGATCTCGATCCAAATCCAAATCGCAGTCTCGGTCCCGGTCGGGGTCGCGCTCCCGCTCCCGCTCACGCTCACGATCTCGCTCACGATCTCGCTCTCGATCCGGCTCTGCCAAATCTAAGTCTAGGTATGTACATATAACTTTGATTGAATGTCACTAACGATCGTGTACATAAACTGTTACAAACCACAAAATTAAAGTAAAGAACGCTGGAGTTCGGTGACGCTCATCGACTATCGTTACGTTGCAGGTCTCGTTCTCGCTCTCGGTCGGGCTCCGGCTCGCCTGCACGCCAAGGTGTGTTTTCATTTTGGTTTCCAATATTTTTCTCTTTCTACTGAACGTTTTCTCATTTTTATACGAGCATATGCATCGTGTCTGCAGACGCGAAGAGGCGACGCACGGTCCGGCTGCAGTCGGACGACGAGGGCGAGGCGGGCGAGCGCGCGGCGCCCGGCGCGGCCGAGCCCGCGGGCGCGGGGGGCGAGCGCGGGGAGGACGGGGAAGCGGCCGCCGCCGCGCCCGCTCCCGCGCCCGTAGTCGACTCCTCGGACGACGACGTCGCTCCCGACTCGAAAAGGTATCGTTTGACTGTGTTTACAATGAACATTGGTGCGGTGATAACTTGTTCGGGCTCCGGTCTGTCCGTGTTCGTTACGCCGTCAAAATACACGAGCCACGTGTCCACGCGGGTAACGATTTCCTTTCCATGGGACCGGAGCTTTTACACGGGCATTGAAGATACTTCGATGCCTGCCTTTAGATCTATATCGCAGTCGGCCGACGTCGTAGTATAGGAAGGGTGTAACGTCACGAACGGTGTACGTCGGCAGCTCGGAGATGACGGGCGGGCTGTCGGACTTCGAGCTGATGCTGGCCCGCAAGCGCGAGGAGCGGCGCGGGCGGCGGCGGCGGCGCGACATCGACATCATCAACGACAACGACGACCTCATCGCGCACCTGCTGCAGCAGATGCGCGCCGCCGCCGACGAGGACCGCGACCTCAACAAGCGCAACCAGCCCGCCGTCCGCAAGGTGAGCCCCCCTCCCTCGCCCCGCCGCGCGCCCCTCCCATCGCCCACCGGCCACTCACCCGCCCGCTCCGCAGGTGTCCATGCTGAAGGCGGCCATGTCGCAGCTGATCAAGAAGGACCTACAGCTGGCGTTCCTGGAGCACAACGTGCTGAACGTGCTGTGCGACTGGCTGGCGCCCATGCCCAACCGCGCGCTGCCCTGCCTGCTCATCCGCGAGAGCATCCTGAAGCTGCTGATGGACGTGAGAGCTTTACTCATCCTAGCTCGTATACTAGCGCTAAACGCTCTATCCGTAAAGGGTAGTATAAAAGTTGGTTTCTGTTGTAAGATAAGATGACATTAGTATAAATATATCTAATGATAAGTTACCGAACCCGCGTGCGTGTGTGAACGAAAGCGCGTCGGGTCCCTTCAGAATAGAAATATTCGGCACTCGGTGTGGACGCAGGCTTATTATGATAATAAACATTTGTAACTAACGAGCGACGAGCGCTGTGAGTGGGGGATTTGAATGCACGTTGTTTGTCGCGCGGGCAGTTCCCGTCCATCGACAAGTCGCTGCTGAAGCAGTCCGGCATCGGCAAGGCCGTCATGTACCTGTACAAGCACCCCAAGGAGACCAAGGCCAACCGCGAGCGCGCCGGCCGCCTCATCTCCGAGTGGGCGCGCCCCATCTTCAATCTTTCCACGGATTTCAAAGGTGTTTATTAATTTTTACACCCATATTTATTTATTTTTTTCGACCCTTTTGTTGGTCCACTACTGGACCGGGTGTCCTCTCACAGTGAGAAGGATCTAGACCATATTCTACCACTTCGCCAAGTGCGGATTGGTACACTTCTCACACCTCCCGCTTCTTATACGTACATTCCGAACGGTCGTCGGCAGCCATGTCTCGCGAGGAGCGGCAGGCGCGCGACGCGGCCATGGCGGGCGCGCGCCGCGACGAGCCGGCGCCGGGCGGCGGCGGCGCCGGCGGCGGAGGCGGCGGCGGGGGCGGAGCGCCGGCTGCGAAACGCGCGCGCCGCGCCGGCGCCGCGGAGCCCGACCGGTGCGCGATACCGCTCTGTCGCCGGAGGCGGCGAAGCGCGACCTCTGATTTACATTGTTCTAAATGTTATATTTTCTTTCTTTTAATTACGTCGCTAGACAATACTCGCCGCTCCCTAGTGCCAATGGTAGCGAAGCGATTCGTCGCCGAGCTCGCAGGAGTACATTCAATCGCAGCGATGGTACAATGTAAGAAAGTTAGTTCAATTCAAACTCTTAAAATCCAGAATGACGTACATAGTGGCGATGAAATCGGCCGAAAGGCGGTCCGCGATAGGTCCATAGAGTCGTAGTGTGTGTGCTAACCCGGGCGGTGGTGCGGCAGCGCGGTGCGGCCGGGCGAGCCGGGCTGGGTGGCGCGCGCGCGCGTGCCGCTGCCCTCCACCAAGGACTACGTGGTGCGGCCCAAGTCCACGTGCGAGCTCGACATGTCGCGGGTAACGCACGAACACACACACACACACACACACTAACCTCGATGGTTTCGCACGAGTGTATAAGACTGTATATGTGGTATGCACCAGCTACGATTCATGAATTTAGGCCATTTCTTTTTTTAACTCGTAGGTGAGCAAGAAGAAGATGACCCGCTATGAGAAGCAGATGAAGAAGTTTATGGATCAAAAGAGGATAAAGGGCGGCTCGCGGCGGGCCGTGGAGATCTCCATCGAGGGACGCAAGATGGCACTGTGAGCGGCGACCCGGCCCCGCGCCCGCTCGCCCCCTCGCCCCCTCGCCTCCGCACGCCCGTCGGACGGTGCTACGACGCACAGAGAGGACCGCATGTTGTGATGTTGTGTAAAACGTTAAGTGAAGTGTATTATAAAGTAATGAATAAATATACAATTGACTGAAAATGTACAAATGTGTTTTCTTTGTGAATCGCTTTCTTTATTTTTGATGCGAATCATCTTATGGCGGGTGCGGAAGTGAAGCAGTAGAACGAGGCGTCGCCTCGATTCCGGGGACGCTTCCCTCCACTCGACCAAACAGAGTCATTCGGAAGAGTGCAAGTGTACGACGCGCTACCGGCCACCCTAGCGATAGCAAGAACAAAACATTAAAAAATGTATAATAATGTCAATCAAGAAAATTTTTATTGGTAATCTAAAGTTGTGGTGTATACTATAAAAGAAACAAAAAAAACGTTACAGGTAATTAAAAAATAAATTTTAAATAATTGTGGGCGTCCGCAGAAGAAACGTTATTTGGTACGTTCTGTGTGTAGGACGGGCGAGTGAAAATATAATTGAGTGAGTGAGTAAGAAAATATAGGTTATAAACTATTTCCGCAAGTTAATTAAACAAAAAACGCGTATGAAAAGTTTACATAACAACGCAATAGCTGGCGCTGATACAGCGACTATTAAAAAACCAGTGTCAAAAACCAGTGTGTTGTAGCCAAATCGTTGAATTGATCATATCATATTTGCGACCATCATCGTCGAAATGAAAAGCGAATTATGTACAATTTTTTTAATGAATAATTATTAACTTTCTTTTATTTCTTTTTTGTTTTTTCTTTTATCCTTTTCTTTTTTCCATTAGGGCCCTGACGTGATGGAATGTTGTCGTTGTTAACTTTCTTTATAATAATGCGGGGCCACCTCCAGCAGCCAGGCCTTTTCTATGGTCATGATGTCTCGCATGAAGGTCTTGTCGCCCGCGCTCTGGACACTCGCGAACACCACCCTGGAGAGAGCAGCACAGTAATAAATATCCGGACAACCCTAATTAGAGATTTCGTTTGGAATATCAAAATATCGGTGTATTTACAAATGTTTATAGTTAATTACACCAAAACACAGACTATTTTTAATTTTTGTTGGTCCGGACTAATCTCCGGAACGGCTGAACCGGTTTCAATGGTACTTTCGCTCGAGGATAGACAGGGCGACGGATAAGCTACTTTATTATCTCGAACAGGATTAATCTAACTGTGCGGGGTGCGGCTCGATAATAATAATTAGTGTGTGAAGGGACAATGGGTCGTTTTCCAAAATCAGTAGGGTTTAAACCGGCGCGTGAGCATGAAGAGACCGATGGATGTAGGCGAGGCGCGTCAGGTTCGCGGGGACAGGGATATTTGGCACTCGGTGCGCCCTGCCTACTGCGTTAGGGACCGGCCGTGATGGTGTCTGTGTGCGTATGTAGTGGTGTCAGAAGCGCGAGCGAGGGCGCGGCTCACCACGGCGGCTGCTGCGCGCGGTACAGGCAGCTGTCGGGGGAGACGTGCAGCGGCGCCCCGCGGAGCCCCCGGTAGGCGCAGTCGGCGCTGAGGCGGGCCGCCTGCGGGAACAGCCCCGACAGGATGCACTTCATTATGCGGATGCACTTGTCTACAAACGAATTGTTAAGCTACAAACCATTTCAGAGTGAAGGTTTTAATTACGAGCTAGACGGAGTGACATATTCGGATATGAATACTTTTAAAAGTCAAATTCGAATAGTTTTATTCATTATGCGGCACATACATACCCTCAACGAAGTCAATTAGCTATCGTTCTTCGGCTTTGCGCGCCCCGCAGGCTGCAGTACACCGGGAGGTAGACATTTTAACGAACTCCTCAACAATTGACATAAATAAAGTA
This sequence comes from Passova gellias, assembly GCA_018249975.1. NCBI lineage: Eukaryota > Metazoa > Arthropoda > Insecta > Lepidoptera > Hesperiidae > Passova > Passova gellias. The sequence continues at coordinate 4,341 of DWUN01004651.1, read as the reverse complement.
CACTTCGAATTGAATGAACCAATTTTTGCCCGATCTAGAAACATACGGCCTTGTGTGGAATCGGTCCAATTACTATGGTGTTATTATAAATGATACACTTTCCAAGCTGACGACAATGAGACTTGATGTTGTTAAGTATTCCCCGGGTGGTCCCTTGAAGTAAATGGTAACTAAAGTGTACGGTAGAGGGCGCCACGTACCCGTGCCGAGGTCCGGAGCGTCGTACCGTTTGTTCTCCATATTGAATTTCCCTTTCACGATCTTCTCCAAGCCGTCCCGTATCTCACAGACCTGGAGTATATCATTTATATATTAGTTGATAGGATAGCCTAGTGGTTTGAATTTCAGCCTCCCACTCCGGGGGTCCGGGTTCGATCCCGACGCGCACCACTGATTTATTACGTGCGATTTATAAGTTACATTTAAATTTAAATATCACTCGCTATAACGGAGAGGGAAAACATCGCGAGGAAACCTGCACACCGCCGAGACGTTATAAATTATATAATATTTTCTGAGGTGTTTGAAGTCTAGCGATCCGCACTTGGCCAGCGTGGTGAACTGTGGCGTAAATCCCTCTCAATACGAGAGGAGACCCGGTCCGGCAGTGGACCAACAGAAAGGTCGAAAAAAACATAATACATATATTAGTTGCCTTTCGATTGCCTAATTTGGCATCGGCGAGGCGCGCGCGGGCGGCCCCGGGCGTCGCTGTCGTTACCTTCTCCATGACCCTGTGGTCGACGTACATCCTGCGGCACCAGGCGCGGCGCGCGCCCGCCCCACCCGCCCCGCCCGCCCCGCCCGCCGCCCCCGCGTACCCTTCGTACACGTTGAGGTACACGAGCAGGTCTCCATCCGCCACCTGGAAATCAAAATCAACACACATTACACGGTTACATTCGATGTTGGTCATGTTTCAGTCATCTCACTTCGGCTTTGAAACGACAATGAACTAAAATTAGTATCAATACACCGAGCTATTTATTGGATTTTTTTCGACCGGGTCTCCTGTCAGAGCGAGAGAGGCTCGGGCCACAGCCCACCACGCGGTCCGAGAGCGGATTGGTAGTAGAGGTTTAGTGGTTGGCGGTTCTCAATGCCCCGCCGATGCTGCCGAGTTCAATTCCCGGTACATTTGTGATTTGTATAACATTGATATTCATTATAATGTAATAATTTCTGCGCAAACAAAACCGCGGTTAAGTTGGTTTGGACATAATATCGGAACGCATTAAGAAACGAATCAAATGGCAGAACAATAAGTCATCACCTCGAAGTTGTTCCTCCTGGCGACCCTGGCGGCGACGCTGTCCTTCCCGGCGGCCGGCCGCACGAACGGGCAGTCGGCCTGCAGGAAGGCCGCCAGCGACAGCGCCTCCTCCACGCAGCCGTATCCGGCTGCCCGTCGACGAAGAAAAATACATACAAATTTATTCATCTGTTACAGAAAAGTCTTAATATATTTATTTCTCTCGACTATTCTCGGTATACCGTTTAGGTTACCGGAGGTCGTGGGTTCGATTCCAGAACAGAACAAACATTTGAGTTACGTGCAAATTTATTTCTTCTGTGTCTGGGCGTAACAAAAATATCTACATAAGTATGTTTATCAGCTGTCCGGTTACCACACGCGGGCAGTCAATAGCCTAATGTGGAACCGGTGTGTTGTACTGACCGCTGCTGCAGAGTATCTTGGCGAGCATGGGCCGCAGCGGCAGCTCGGCCATGCGCGCGCCCAGCTCCGGCGTGAGCTCGCCGCGCGCGTCCAGCGCGCCCAGCGCGTGCAGCGTCTCCAGGCCGGCCAGCAGGCTGCGGGCCGGCGGCGGGGTCGGGAACGTGAACCTGGGGCAACCGACACCCGATATTAGGACAAAAAAAAGATGTTTATTGGCACAAATATGGGTACATGTAAAGATGCTACAGGATTATTAGTTTAATACATATTTTGCCTTTTAGTTTTAACAGTACAAGGCGGGGCTACCTCAACACGTTGCTGATGCCCAGCGCCTTGAGCTGCAGCAGCATCCCCGCGAGGTCGCTGCGGGCCATCTCCGGGGGCACGCTGGCCGGCAGCCGCTCGTACTGCTCCTCCGTGTACAGCCTGCGGATATCGCCTGATAGTAAACTGATCGACCTCGCGTTTAGAAACATCGGTTGCTAGACCGGAGGTCTGGGTTCGATCCCGGGTTGCGACTTAATCGCTAATTATAATTAGCCGTAAAAGTACCAGTATATCAGCGCTCCCGCCCCCCTCACCTGTAGCAGCGGCCGCGGCCGGTGCGGCCCGCCCTGCCCGCGCGCTGCCTCGCGTTGTTCTTGGATATGGGCGCCACGCACACGCACTCCACGCCCAGCGCCGGGTCGAAGTACGGCAGCTTGTGGAAGCCGCAGTCGATCACTGTGGAACGAACGCTTACACGCTACGGGCGGCTGCTCGCACGTTACACCGTTAGTGCGCTCGTTTGTTGTTGTTTGTTTCATTATAACGTGTACTCCTGTTCAAATACGATTTTTCCCGCGAAAAAGCCTAGCCTACGTCCCTCTCCGGCCCTCCCGCTGTCGCCGTACAAAAAATCACTTCGATCCGTTGCTCAGTTTTGACGCGAATGGAGGACAAACAAACAAATTTCTAAATCTCATTCATAATTGTAGTATGGATAATACTTAAATATTAAGACACATCGACGAGCGAACTGAGAGCGGTCAACCGCAAGCGGACTGACCGTAAGCGATGCCGAGCAGCGTGACGCTGGTCTCCGCGACGTTGGTGGCGAGCACCACCTTCCTCTCCCCGCGCTCCCCGGTCTGGAAGGCGCGCAGCTGCACGCGCGCGGGCAGGCGGCCGTACAGCGGCAGCGCGCTCAGCCGCGCCACGCGCACGCCGCTCGCGAAGTGCGTGCGGCCCCTGTCCCGTTCGCTGCTGCTCTCGGAGTACACCCGCAGCGTCTCCAGCGCGGAGTGGATCTCCTCCTGGGGGCGTCGTCGCGCGTATGGAGCACGACCAGGTTCACAAACAATAACTGGGCACAACTCCACACACTGCTGTCCGGTTGCAAACAGGGCAGTCCGAGGCCCGCGTGACCGCAGCCGGGCAGCCGATAAACATACATGCGACATAATACTTGTATAGATATTCCGTGTGAACTGCTAGACGCGGCGCCGCCGCTCTCTTGCCGCCGTCTGCCGTCTTTATAGGACTACGATATTATTATTATCATATGTTGTCTTTTCCCCGACTCACTTGCAGACTACGATATTATTATTATCATATGTTGTCTTTTCCCCGACTCACTTGCGAGGTGAGGAAGGCCAGGATGTCCCCGAAGGGCTCGTTCTCGTGTATCCTGATGACGGTGTCCACCGTGGCCTGCACGTAGTCGGCCGCCGGCGCTGGAACGCGTACACCACTAATATACTTAATAGGCCTAGTGGTCGAGTTGTTAGAGACCGTGTTTGTAAAACCGGCAGGCCTCCGATTTAGGACATCGCGTATCTAATTCTAACCTGTATTCTTTTTTTGCGCGTTATATCTTACTCTATATTTCGTCCATATTCATATGTTGTCTATTATTGCTTTTGTTTTTGCTGTTCTATTTTTTGTAGGTTAGTTTAAATTTTATTTTAATGTGATATTCTAATACATGCATTTTCTTTCTTTCTCGCTTGCTCTCTTATTTTCCACTCACTAGAGCGAGATGCCAATCAAAAATAGACTATAACTTAACATTGAACAAGTTCACCGACCTTGAGAATAAAATATATCGATAGGATAAGTGCGGCCCTGCATCGACATCACCACGGAAGTGCTCCGCCTCTCCCCGTCCGCCCCCCGCCCGCCCTCCCTCCCGTCGGCCAGGTTGAAGAAGTTCTTCAGGAACTCCGCGTCCATGGTCGCCGACGATATCACCAGCTTGAGGTTCTTGCGTTTCTGAAACATCGGAAGGTCAATAGTGGGGATGTCGAAAACGATTTAAATAGGATTTCAATTATTATAACTATTTGTAAATCGTTTTTTGGAATTAAATTATTATTGTTCTTTATTACTAAACAGTTTCTACAGCTGCAATATTTCAGTATTCTGGGAAAAAACTGCACATTTTTCTTAAAAAGTCTTACTTTCGTAAGCACTTTTTAATAATTGCGTTTCTTTAGTATTCTATATGACGTCATTGAATTAGCCACTGTGATAGTAAGCCGGAACTCACCTTGGCTATCTTCTTCAGTAAGCCCATCAGCACGTCTATCATTTGTGTCCTCTCGTGGACCTGGAACAGATGGAGCAATATATTTTTTAAAGAGTATATATATACTAGCTTTGCCCGCGGCTTCGCCCGCATG